>PVKA01008428.1:0-73095 GCA_004027165.1 Ctenomys sociabilis
AAAAAAAAAAAAAAAAAAAAAAAAAAAAAAAAATAAAAAAAAAAAAAAAAAAAGAAAAAAAAAAAAAAAAAAAAAAAAAAAAAAAAAAAAAAAAAAAAAAAAAAAAAAAAAAAACAAATAACTTGTGTTTTCTGTAACCACACAAGGGATGGGAAGGAAGGTAGAACTCACCTAAGCATATGGAGAGAGGAGAAAGCAGAGGTGTGCTGGGAGTATTGAAAACCTTGCTGCCAACAGAAGACCAAAAAAATAATACTAGTCAGGCATTACAGATATCCTTTGCTGAGTGAATGATTGCATGCTAATGGGAAGAGAAAGGAAAAGTAGAGAGAAAAATTTTAGAACATTGTTGGACTGGGATCAGGGGATGATGGTTATATGGGCAATTAGCCATTCCAGTGGAAGTGGAGAAAAGAAACAAAACAGGCTAGGATTACTTTGGAAGGATCTTAAAGTGGAGGGAAACGCAAAAGACAGTAGTTTCTAGGAGGGTAGATTGTACCTTCCACAATGAGAAAGAGCTAGGAACAAGGGAAAATATATAGAAAGGATTTCAAAACACCATGTATAATATGTACAGTCTTCCCTATCCTGTTAAATTTGATTTTTCTGGGATTTTCAGATGAATAATCCAATGCCTTCATTTATACATGAGGGGTGTGTAGTATTTAACACATATTCACAGGTCTCTTGACTATAGAATGATGGGAACTAGCCCCAGACCTCTTGAATCCTATACAGCTCACTCTTTCTTCTACATCATTGCTGCTTGAAGTGTGAAGTGTTGACCCAAAAGGCTCAGTGTCACTGTGATGCAGATCTTAAAAGAAATGCAGATCTAAAGCCCCATCCAGCTCTCCTGAATTGCACCTACACTGCTACAAGGTATCTAGGTGATTCACATGCACATGAAAGTTTAGTCTTACTGGTCTAGAGCACAAATTATGCTTCTGTAGGAAGTCCAAGGCTGAGTCCACAATAGACCATTTTTATAGCTACATAGCAAATACATTTATTTCTCTTTTCTCTATATAAAACGGGACATTATAAATCTCAGTTTAGTGTTCAGCAGAATCATTCCTGGTCATGCCAGGGTACTGCTAATGACAGGTTAAACACTTCTAGCCATTTTTCCTGTGACCAAAGACATAACTGAATATCACTATGAGCTCAAAATGAAATCAACCTGCTATTTATAGCAGCGTAAATTGATCTTAGGAATAAAGATGACATAAGATCTAGATGCTGCTAGTTTTGTAACTTATCCTTGACACCAATCTAATTATTTCTAGACAGACATCTTTTTCTTTGTTATTGTTGGAGAAAAGAGCTTTGATCTCAAAGGCTGCTTGAAACACACCCTAAATTCTCTGTCCTGCATGTCTTCAGGATATCTAAGAGCTTATTAAATAAAAACGGGGCTAGTTTGAATTAAGATAATTATTTTAGACTGTCAGATGATTTAGGGCTTATTGTTTGACCTACACATGGGTGTACTATACACTTTCATTATCTGTTTCCCCACTCTGACCTCTCTGATCACGATTCTTCCTTTTCTCTTAGAATTTTCTTTTATAAAAATGTAACCCAGCCATGTTCTCCTAGCACCCTAGTCCTTCCTCTAAAATCACCCAGATCTTCAACAACTTAACACTCAGATCACGTCTTCATAACCCAGTGTCCTGAAGCCACACCATAGTCCTTCTGGTCTTGGTTTCCAGAACCTGGTGCAACGTATTTTGATTCTCCAATTACTCATGAAGTAAATAAGAGAGAAGGTAGGAAAGGAAGGAAGGAAGGAAGGAAGGAAGGAAGGAAGGAAGGAAGGAAGGAAGGAAGGAAGGAAGGAAGGAAGGAAGGACACAAAAAGGAAAGTTTATTAAGTCACAAAACTAAAAATTTCAGAATGTGTCTGACACCTGTGAAAGAACGATTCGGTGGTGCAAATCCACCACATCCCTGTGTCTTTCCTTGGCAGCACAGCCCTGTATCTCTAGCCTCCATGCCATATCATCAGGAAGAGAAACAATCTCTTTAGCTACACCTGTGAAAAAAGGGCAACATGTTCCCCAGAAGTCCAGTAAGGCCGGCCAAATAGCTCAGCAGATTAGAGCACCTGCAAGGCGGCACAGGCTCCAGGGATTCCATTCCCAGGTATGTCATGTTGGTCTTGCCTCTGGGACGCTCTGAATGGTAATCAAGACTAGGTGTGGTTACACGCACCTATAATCCTAGCATTTGGGAGGCTGTAAACAAGAGAATCATGACATGTCCAATCTAGTAGTGAAACCTTGACTACCTTGTAGACTCTACCCTAAAACAAACACACACACACACACACACACACACACACACACACACAGAAGCCCAGTAATTTCTGTGTCCATTTTCTTGGTTATGGTAATTCCACCTTGAGTCAACCACTGTGACCACAAGGTAAAATTATTCACGGGATTAAAATAGCCCAGAACACTGTAGAAATCAAACAATAGTGGGGGCCCTGGCAAGGCCAGCTCACTGTGTGTACCAAAGAGGATATGTTGCTAAAGAAAAATGAGGTTTTGCACAACAAAGGCACAGTGCAACAAGGATTTCCATTTTTTGAATAAGTCAAAGAAAATTACGTTCATATTGGTTTTAGAGACCTTAATATGTAGAGAACTAAGCTTTAAAATACAATCTAGGAATGGAAAGGATTGTGCCTTGGATAATTTCTAGAAGTAAAAGTAATGTCAGAAACCTCTTGTCTTTCAAATTAAAAGTATTCATGATGCAGCTTGCCCTGGATTTTTTCCTGCTGGCAAATTCTTTTCAAGGGAACATTTAACCCCATTTTCTCTGTCTTGATTGCACGCATGAATCCTACAGCTCACCAATTTTCTGTTATTATGAGATGCAGAGTTCACTCAAACTCTCAGATCAAAGGTAACCTCTAATGCCATTTACTTGTTGGTTCCTTATTCTCCTCCAAAGATCAAAGTGAGGAAGATGCAGGAGTACTCGGATTTCTTCATTTACCTGCAGGCTGTTATATCTCATGGCTGTGCTGTTCATCTAGCATTAGCCACGGGCTCCCACTCCCAATAGCCAGCCCCTTGCTCTGGTGCATGAGTTCGGCATTGGCTATAGGCCTAACAACATGGGAGGGATACATTAGTCAATGAATACAAAGTTGCTGCAAAGATAGGACTGAGTTCTGGAGTTCCTTTGCATGGCTAATAATAGTGGACCATATTTTTTAAATAGCTTATAGAGAAGAACTGAAATGTCCTTACCACAAAGACCTGAAAAATACTTAAGTGATAGATATCCTAATTAGCCTGATTTGACTATTAGCTGTATACATGCATCAAAATATTACACCGGATGCCTTAAGTATGTATAATTATTATTTGCCATTTTAAAACACAAAGCTAAAAGTAATAATGGCTCACCACCTTAGATGTCAAATCATTCCTCTTTATTGCTATTGTTCTTTAATCAGATGCTGGTGGAAATATGCTGCCATTTACAGTGTTAAAAATAGCTTCTTGTTTAGCTAAATATATATATATATATATATATATATATATATATATATATATATATATATATATATATATATATATATATATATATATATATATATCGCTGTAAGGAATTTACATCTTACAACTTGTATTGGAAGCTGAGTATTTAAATTATAGAGTAGAATTCTGCCTTGTTTTTATTTCTTTAAATGTGTTTTCCATCTAATTAGCTACTGTTGAAATGACAATTGTCAACCACTGTAAATACATGCTCAGTATGGATATAAGTCATTTAAGTTTAATGCTCTGCTTCAGTCTTGGACTAAGCCAGTGAACTAACTATAAAAATCCAAATTTAAAAATTATTATGAAAAAATTATGACTATGTTCAACATGACAGCACCAACACATTTTAGATATTTTTAAAATTGTAAAAGTGGTCATTTACTTCAAAATTATGTTAAATATTTTGACAGAGTCATAGGTACAATTTACTGAAGATAATTGCACTAGTTTTTCCCCCTTTCTTAGTTTAGCCTACATATAGTGAAATATGATTTGCTATTCTGGAAAAGAAATGTGTTAGCTTTGTGACTTCATTAGGGTCTACTCAGACATTCTAAGACAGTAGACTTTGAGGATGGATTGGGTTCAAGCATCATTTATGCCACTTACTCATCGTGGAGGTGTGAGAAGCTGCATAGTCTCTCTACCCTCAGCTTCCTTGGAATTAAATGAGCAACTACAAGAAAACCACTTGGCGTAAGCCTGGATCATGGCGCACACTCAGTGAATGCTACTAGGAGCTCAGGATTCCTCAGATATTCGTCTCAAGCCCTCTTAGGCTTGCCTGCTTCATCCGTGTGGAAGGTGGAGAAACAAGGCAGGCACTTAGAGGCTTATTGGGTTATTATAAACATTTTCAGAAAAACATCTGTAGGGAAACCAGAATTAATGACTTTTTAACAAACTTACCTGAAGATATTTCAAATTATAAAACATATTATATGATAGTCCTGAACGAGCCATATAATTTTTATAAATAAATACTTAATGAGACCCTCCACCACCCCATTTATTTATCTCGTTATTTTTACTATTCTCATGCTACATGGGGAGTTGTAACAGACCATTTGGCCTGAAAAGACTAAAATGTTTACTATCTCTTTTAAGAAAAATGTTTGTCAACCCTTGGATTAAAATATTTCACTAAAGACCATGAAAGGGGGAATTTAGATGAACTCAATGGAGTGGTATAAATCGCTTTCCAGATCAATTTCAAGAATCTTCAAATAGCATAAGAAACACATCTGTACAATGCAATGCTAAGAAAACATAACTATGTGAGAACACATTTACTTCACTTACAGCCATAGATTTCTAAAGAAATACAACTATGAAAAAATACATCTATTTCACTTAGAACCACAGGTCAGCTGGAGTTGAGCAGTTGTGTGCAGGTGGTTTATCTTGGGAAAGTGATACCAGGATAGGAAAGGTTAAAAGAGGAATGAAACTCAGACTGTGTTAGCAAGCTGATCACCGCTGCGGGCCTCTGAAGTTAAGTCCTGCAAACACCACCTGAAGAACTGTGTGAAGTGCAACTAGAGGGCTAGAGAAGGGAACATGGTCTGCCACCCAAGTCCTCATGGGCTGTTAACTATCACTTTCCCAGGCCTCAGTGCCAAGAGGATTACCATTCAGAGTCCTTCACTGAGTGCAAAAGATGGACCACACTCTTCTAAAATGAAGTGAGTCACTCAGCCACAGCTTGAGAAAGCAGAGCAAGGAGTCACAAGAGAGACTCATATAGTGCCTGCTGGTTATTGAGGACTCTGGATGCATAAATCACAGAGTAAGAAATGCTGCCCTGAAAATGAAATCTGCTACTTGAATGCCAATGTAGTGGCAAGGTTCTTTAACCACTTCTTACGATCAAAGTAAATGAAGAGGGACCTTACGTTAGAGACACTAACTGTTAACAGTTGTAACAGGAGTTATTGTTCATTTATTGAAATGTTACAGCATGGTAGCCTACTCTGCAATCTCTACTTCAGTTGGTTCACTTAAACCTCACAGTAAACATTCCAGATATGTGAGATTGTTTCCTGGACTTCATTGATGATACCACTGAGATTCAGAGAGTTTAACTTTTCTAAGACTTCCTTACAGATAGTAAATGGCACAAATTAAGGAAAACTCAAACTGGGTCTCCCTGACTGCAGATTTCATGGTCTGAACAATTTTCTTAATTTGCTTCTAAAAGTTCTTATAATTGCCTTTCAGACAAACACAAATCTTTCGTTGAATACATTCTTTAGTAAATTTTTTGTGAGCATTATGATTCTCGTACTATGACCAGTATGTATGCAAAATCTAGGTCAGTCAATAAAAAGATTGAAAACTCTTACATGTTTATCATTTAGTCGGTTATTTTAATCACTTGCTATTGATTAGATTACTAGAGAATAGTCTATATTCAAAGTAAATTGTAATCAATAAATATGTTGGAGTCCTTGTGGACTTCAATTTTCACTATTTAGCTTCTAGGTAGTAAAACTGATTTGAATCTGTAAATGGTATTTAAAATCATGGGCCAGCCAAATAACTCAGCCGATTAAAGTGTTTGCAAGCAGGCACAGCGGCTAGGGGTTTGGTCCCGAGGCCTGCTGTGCTGGACCCACCCTGGGGCACACTGAGACAGCAATTGAGACCAGGCGTGGTGGCACGTGCATGTAATCCCAGCACATGGGAGGCTGTAAACAGGCAGATCTCTATGAGTCTGAGCTAGTAGTGAGACCCTGAACACCCTATAGACCCTTCCCTAAAATACAAAAAAATAAAGGAAATGAAAATCATATTCATAGCTTATAAAATGATTTTTCACAGCATAGTGTACTAGAGCTTTACAAAAGATAGTTTCCTGGGATGAAATGATAAACTCAGTCTCTCCCTATCATGGAGCAATAATCCTGAATTTGGAGTCAGAAGTTCTCAGTACCACACCTGTGGCACGAGACAAGTTTTTTAAATCATCAAAGACAGTTTTGTAACATTCAAAGTGAGCTACAGTATACCTGACAGACTATGATATAAAGATGTGGCTCAGAGAGTATACTTTAGAGCAGTCACTCTGATATAAGTGTAAAGGTACCTTTGAATACAATCAATAGATTGTTGCTCTCAAAACCTATGCGCCTACAGTAATCAAACAGCTAAAAAGTACCGAAGGCCTCTTAATTCATAGAAAAGAAAGGTCTGAGCTACAACTGACTGAAGAATTTTCTTTTCTTTCTTTTTTCTCAGAGAATGAAAACTAATTTAAAATTTAGAAAAATTTAGAAATTTTTTTGTCCTGTAAATCTGAATTTAGAAACAGTATAGAATTTCACTAAATAAGATGATAGGAATTCAACATTGTTTGCTATATTGCATATTGTCTTCAAATTACTTGTTTAGAATACCAGACATAAACATGCAAAATTGGTAAAATTTTTTTTAATTAAGTGATAACTGTTTCTTTCAACAGATCAGTAAAAATCAACAGTACAATTAGCCCAGCTATCATATATATATATATGAAAGAAAGAAAGGCATTTATATATGACTGGAGAATTGTTTATACTATATTTTGTACTCTAGTATCTACTCTAAAAATAACAATATATAATATGTTAATTATTGTTATTCTCTTATTATCTTGTCAGAAAAGTTTGTTTTACTTTTTTTCTGTAAAGTAGAAAAAGAAAAACACCTGCTATAGAATCTATCTAATGTGTGTGGACAATTGAGGTCATTACATTGCAGCGAGACATAATCAGTGTATGTGGTGTGTAAGAACATCAACTTCTTCTCCTTTCATTTTGGCATTGAAAGGAGCACTTCTATACCATAAAGTCTGCAATCTTAACTTTTTTTTGGCAGTGTAGACCCAAGACCTTGAGTTTGTTAGCCAAGTACTCTAACACTGAGTTAATCCTCAATTCCAATCTTAGCTATTTTTAGGATTACAGTTCAGTAGTGTTCAGTGTGTACGTAGTTTCTTGAAATAGATCTCCAGAATTTTTTTGTCCTGTAAATCTGAAACTATTCCCATTAAACTCTCTCTTTTCTCCCCACTGCTGTCTCCGGTAATCATCATTCTCTTTTGTCTTTGTATGAATTACTGACCTTCACCAATGCTTAGCCGAGTGCATTCTCTGTTTCCCTACATTATCAAGGAATGAATACAGACTTTCTCCTTCTAATACATGCTCATAGATGCCATAAAATAATCTAACTTCTCAGTTTTTCTCTGTATTCACAGTCTTGAGTTATAGGTATATTTTTGATGTATTTACATGTGAAACATTCTGTTCCGCATTTCTAGAACTTGACTTCTCTGCACTTGCATTCAACTTACCCAGTATTCTGTAGGTGCAGAGGGCGTTGAAACAGGCAGGGAGTGCAACAGCACCTGTGACTTGCAAAAAAGAAAGTGACAAATAGAGTGGAACTTCCCTGGCTTCGCTGGGAAGCTTAGGTTTGCTTCATCCCTGCCTCTAAAGTTTCAAAGGAAAACTTTCTCCCTGCCAGATGCAATGACAAAAAGTAAATGGCCTGCCTACTCTCCATCTCTGAGTGAAAATCGGAAGGGAAATGGTACTGGTAGAAATAAAGTTTATGTGATGGTTCTGCAGGAGAGTACACAGTGATTCCGATGTTGCTCCTGATTCACTTGTCAGACTCGCCTTATAGCTTTCTCAGTTGACTTAATTCCTCCTTTCCTTTACAGCATCTTTCGTGATGTGCCTGCCCACCTTCATTCTGCCTTCTGCTACTTTGACAGTAAAGACCTCTGGCTAGACGTTCCTCCAGCTCAATCTCAAGCGCTCACAATGGAATGCTTCTGCTCTCTCCTCAATACACTGACATGTACACAACGGGATGAATCTCTATCAGTGGAGAGGTACTTTGACTTACATATTTATTTTAGTTTTATGATTACGAATGTAATGGTAAGAACAATTAGCATGAGAGCTACACACCTCATAAAATTTTAAGTGTATAGTAGAGCACAGGTTGGTATTGGTGCAATTTGTACAGCACGTTTCCATAATGTATACATCAAGAATAAATGAGAGATTTTCCCATTGATTACTAACTGCCTACCCCAGGAAAACCATAATTCTGCTCTCTCATTCTATGAGTTTGACTGTTTCAAGTACTTCATATATAAGTGATCATGAGTCCTTCCCATGCTGGACATAGTCATTTCACATGGCATAAATTCCTCAAGGTTTATTCATGTTGACACACAATGCAGCCTTTGCTCTTTAGGATTATCTTACCACCTAGCAATCCCACTTCTGAGTATTGATCCCCCAAAAATTGACATCTGTATTTCAAATAGGCACTAACACTCCAGTGTTATTGCATCACTGCTAATAATAATCAAGATGTAGAAAAAAACTAAATGTCCACGGATACATAAATGGGTAGCAAAAACATGGTGTCTCCCCGCTAGAATGTTGGTCAGTCTTAAAATAGATTTTTGTGAATTTTTTTAATTGACACAGAATTTTGGGGATTTATTTTTTTTTCTTTTTATTTGGAATTACTCTTCCAACATATAAGGGTCAAATATTTTATGCATGTACAAGGTGAGATTTCTGCCCTGTGTTACAACATTGGCAACTTTATGACACTAGCCCACATTCCTACAGGGTAAGTCCATCCAGGAGCTGGGACAGAGCTGCCCAATGTAATTGTGTGAATGATCTATAATACACCTCACTCCCTTCTGGTTCATTTTCTGTTAAATTTCCTGGCCTTGCCCTGTGATGTGAAAGTTTGATATCTTTTGGTTTAAGAACTTTATTTTTACCTCCAGAGGCTATATGTCTTTTGATCAGACCCCAAGAAGAAAGCAATTTGTTATATCAATGCTTCCCTTTGCCAATAATAACAGACTTTAACATTACTCAGACTGACATGGCCTTCTTCTGATAAAATATGAAGAAATGGAATGTACCAGGTTATAAATAAGAAAAGCATTTTCTTTTTTTCTCTTTTCTTCATTTATTTTCAGGATGGGGCTAGTATGGAGCTACATTTTCCAGCCTTTAAAAAAAGTTATGTCTGGGGTGAGGGAGATGGCTCACTAGAATAAGTGCTTCCCTGACAAGTGCAAGGGCCTGATATCAATCCCAAGTTCTGAAAAAAAAAGAAGAGAAAAAAGAAAAAAAATCATTACCTGTTCTTGCGATCCTCCTGCTTCAACTTCCCAAGTTTATTATACCTGGGTACTACCAAGCTTTGTTTTCCTCATTACTGTGTCTGCAATCCCCAAAATTACACCTGCACATAATAGGGCCCCACTGACTAAATGAACTAAATCAATGTGCTATCTCTATGTCTTCTAGCTTCTTAAAGTAAAACAAACAAGTTTTGATTGACAATCACCCTAAATCCTACTTTCACATGTGATCCTGTATATTAACAAAGATGAAAAGCAAAGGTCTGATTTATCTAGATAAAATTAGTTATTACAGCAATGGGGCATTAAAATAACTTCAAATTCCTTTTGACAATGAGTATGACCATTGACAGATTCCTTGAGATTCATCTAGAAATGGCACTTACCCCATGCGGTCTGGAGGTAAATGAGACAGTCCATGCAAACCCTTGGAGAGAAGTGGCAGGTAGCACATACTTGATAAATATAAATGTTAATGTCATACCTTGAAGATAATTTAAGGATTAAGGCTAGTGAAACATTTTATCTGGAGAAGAGAATTTATGCAGACAGTAGTTGGGGGAATAAAGTGAAATTAAATGTTCAAGGCAATGAGTTACAGAATACGTTTAAGCATGGAAATAAAGTAATCCTTACTCCCACTGATCCCCACCACTTACACTATGCAATAGACAACGTAATCTGGTGGTAGTAGAGGGCGAGCTAGACTCAAAGTGAGGATTCCCTCAGTCTCTACATGTGTTGACACAGATTCCAGGTTTTCTTCGGCTTATTTGTTAATGTATGTAGAAGTTCCCATTGTCTTCAAGTTGAGAATTTGGAGTTAATTCTAAAAGATTAGCCTGTTCCCATGTGGGTGCATTAGCTGTTTGGTGGCTCCTACCCTCCCTTGGGGTCAGGACAACCTGCATCAGCACTTCCAAGGATAATGCGCCAATCGGGGAAGGAAATTTCTCCTTCACTACTTTTCTCTCTCTCTCTCTCTCTCTCTCTCTCTCTCTCTGGTACTTAAGCTTTTCAAAGTCACAGCTGACTGGGACCAATAGGTCACCTGGAAAGCTCTCTCAGGAGCTCTTCAAGTTCACCACTCACAGCTTGTTTCCTTATGGCCCAGTGAGTTGAGGAAGCTATGAAGAGCTCGTTGTTTCAGGTTGTTTTCAAGAACTATTCTACTTGGAATTTTCCCTTCCATGGTTGGGAAATTCAGCTAGGTATTAGGTTTTTTTTTTTCTTTTCATTTTGGCTTTTTTTTCCAGAAGTAATAGAAAAAATGTTTTCTCAAATGGAAAAATCATCAAAGTGAAGCGAGTTAAAATATTTCCAGGCAAATATCCAAGGAAGACTATCATTTCATAGTGTTCTGAGAAGTGATCAAGTCTAGAGAAGAAAATGGAGTTAATTCAGCTTTATATTCAAGTCATGAGTATTTCATTTGTGTATATATTTACTATAAATGTTCCTGTTAATAGCAGAGGTATGTAGAGACCCATGCTATATGTCATGGATTGATGTTTTTTGGAAGCTACAAGGAATAAAAATTAACATGCAGTAAAAATTAACAGTGGAAATTTGAAGTCACAGAGATGTGGGATAAAATCTCAGGGAAATTTTTTAGTTTTCTTAAGTAGCAGCTATTATATCAGTAAATTTAAACAAGCACTAGTGTATTACTTGTAAACTTTTGAAAAGATTAAAATAGAATTAATGTGTGTTAAGGATTATCATGTCAAAGACATAATAATTGCTCTATAAATGTTAGCTAATTCAGAACATTCTGAGGATTAACAAGAACTGAAAATCTCCTTCCTACTTCCTACAAAACAAATGTCAAAGTTCATATATGCATACATATGTATACATTTCCTTCATAAATAAGCCTGTATTATACATATTATACTCTAACACACTTTTAGCAGCACTATATTTCATGTGCTATGTTTGTTTGTGGGGGTTCCCTCATATTATGGTTGCAAAATAATGATATTATATGTAATTTGTTTCCTTAAAAATGAACATTGAGGTATTTCCAAATATTTGCTGTTCCATGGTATGCTAAAATAATTGTGTTGATATAAATATCTCTGTAAATATGTCTCAATATTTTCTCTTTTGGATAAATTTCTACATGCCAAGTATAAATTTACAAAATAATGCCAAGTGCATTTTAAAACTTGATTGATTAAGCTAAATTGTCCTCCCAAAACATTTCATCCACTTAGAATCCCATTGTATTACTTATGAATTTTGCAAGTGCCAAAAACGCCTATTTAAAAATAATGAAAATGGGAGCTAGGGAGATAGCTCAGTAGAATAAACACTTACTTGGCAAGTTCAAGGGCCTGAGTTCAATCCCCAGTTCCACACAAAAATATTTAAAAAAATAAAAATAATGAAAGTTAATAAAATCTTATTTTTCTTACTGAAGAGAAGGTCTGGAAGGAGATGGCTGCTGGTATTTGTTCAATGACCTAAAAATACCATCACTTTCTCTCGGTTAGCTCCTTGGCCTTTTCTTTATGTTGGCATGATGCCAGCCACTGTCCGAGGATTCCACTGAAGTTGAAAGCAATTTGAAACTGAGATAGAAAATCTCCAGTATAACTGAACCTTCTTACCAGTAAACATTTTGTTATACACTTTCCCAGAATAGTCATTGCTTAATACACATCAAAAATAAATATATTGGTTAAAACAGTGTCATGTGACCACAATATAAAGAAGGCTGGAAAAATAAGCAGTTTTATTTCTAATCTCTAAAGTTGAAGCAAGGGCTGGGGATACAGCTCAGTGGCACAAGTCAAGCACAAGGTCAACTCCTGGTACCCCGAAAAAACAATAATAATAACAATAATAATAATAATGTAAAAAGTTGAGGCAAATGAAAAAGAAAGTAGAAAAAAGGCATGTGTATTTACAAGAGGGCAGTCTTTATAAAGCCTACAGAAGTACCAAAAATATTCCATTTTATTGCATCTTTTCTAATATTGCCAATATTAGAAATCCCAAGATAACCTACTTGGCTTATAGACCACAAAAATAATATATCTAATTATCAAAATTTCATTTATCTACTAATTTGCAAGTTAAGAATTTTACTATTTTAAAATTTGAAATCCTCTTCTCTGAATGTCCACTTTGTTAATGATTCATAAATTGTTCATCTTCATACTGAATTATCAGTATATTCAGGAATCAGTTTTCATAAAGAGGTATAACACAGGGAAGTTAAGTCTCCAAGTTAAGAGAAAATGATAGTCAAATATAAATCCCTTGAGTTGGTAGGCAAAGCACTTACCATGTGCTCAAAATAACTCCCTTTACTATGTTTGCTTTTAGTTACGTCACTGCATTGGAAAAAAATAGCGTTCCACAGTGCCACACAGAGTCATAGGACATACAGAAATAAAGAACTGTGCCAACATCCTTTAATAACTAGCAGTGTTCAGGTCAAGCACTCCCTTTATTAGAGAACTTCAAAATTAACAAAGATAATACTCAATGTTCTTGATCCCCAATTCTGAAGATTATGATTCAGAAGATCTTTGGTAGCCTTTGGAATCCATATTTACTTGGTGGGTTATTATTTCAAGTGGATTCCAGTGACTAGCATTAGTCACTGCTACCAAAGGAACTTTTGTAGACTCTCAAGGCTTAAGACAATAAATCATGATGGTTTGTTGAAATTCTAGCTGTTATTTGGGCAGACCCTCTGCTGGTCCCACTTGAGTTCATTCACCTAGTTAGACTACTGGAAAATCAACAGCAGGTTTGATTCTGCTGAAATAGTTTGGCCATCTGAGCATTTGATTCTACGTGGACTTTGTCTGAGATGTTTTTATTGAATGGTGACCACAGGAAAGTATGTTCAAGAGGATATTCTTTTATAAAATCCTACAAAAATTCATATGACCCAGATGTGGGGGACCTCTGTATTCAACTGGTCAGAGAAAGTCACAATGCCAGTTACATTAAAAGTTGTGAAAATTTTACTTTATCTCTTGGAGGGACTAGCTAATTTAATTATTAGCATAATTAAAATGACACTACAGGGGCTGGGGATATAGCTCAGCAGTACAGCACCTGCCTGACAAGTGCAAGGTCCTGAGTTCAATTCCTGGTACAAAAAGATTACACTACAGAATCTGTGAGAAGTTTCTGTGTGCTTTAAAAGACAGAAAACTGTTTCATATTCCAATACTATCTATTATTTTAATAGCATTATTGTAAATAAGTGAAATGCAAAAGAAAAACTTTAAATTTGCTCTATTCCTTGTGATTATAAAGCCTTCATTTCAATCACATGGCTTCTGTGAGACGAAATCTAGTACCATGAGTTGATAGATGAAGAAACTGAACTATGGAAAGGTTGGGCTAGCACACCCCACCCATCGGGCATGGAGTACGCCCGATGCTGATGCTCTGGAATCTTAGCCCTCAACAGTGGGGCAGCCTAATCAGAGATTCTGGGTTGTTTCCGAGGGATAGGACAAAGAAAATACATTAGAGGAAAAAGATGGGCCAAGGAGATGGCAGATTTGGCTGAAAGACACCCTGAGTTTTTGCTTCTATATTTGTTTAAGGCTTTTGCAGATCAAGATGACCAAACGAATGCATCATTATATCACTGCCAAATTCCCTGCATATTTTTTCATTAAAAATGATCAATAAACACTTGTCTATCAGTATATAAGAGGAACACACCCAAAGATCATACATCGTTGTATATTCAGGTATGACAATAAGTGGGCATGTTTTAAATTATATACATCAATATACCCTGAATTATATCTGTATAAAAAGACAGGCTTGGTTTATGAAATGCATCTTCCTGGATAATTTCCACTCCCTCTATCCACCGTGCACCTTTCCTTACCCCACTTGGCCTCTTCAATAAATTAACTTTCTAGCCTGTTTATTCCCTTCATAACCTATCAAAGCTTCAAAACCAAAAGTTCTGTCCACAGAGACTCCAAAGAAAGATGAAGCAATATGTAATTAATCTGAGTTATAAAAACCTCAAGGGTCTGAAAATTTAAGAGTTGTAAGAAAATTCAAAGACTAATTTTGTTGATAAAAATTCTGTGCTCTGAATACTGGCTTGTCTCAGATCTTGCTGGGTATTGTGAGCTCAGCTATTTAAAGTCAATCTGGAGAGGAAAACCTAGACACCTTAGCAGTTTACAAGTGGTAAGAACACATCTTTGCTGAATGTATCACTGAGAAAAAATAATGATCTGGCTTCAATTTTTGAAGTGGTTTGTTGGTAATAACATGTGCAGAAGTTACACTATGTCATACCGGCAGAGAACAATCAAAACCTTTTATGCACTGTTTGTGCCACAGAGAATTAGGGAGAGAAATTTTAGGACTTGTGAAAGCCCAGAGTGACAGTTCTCAGAGTCCTCTACTTTGCAACTGCTAGGACCACAGTCATGTCGAATGCATGGACATCTCTGTGACATAAGAGCTGAGCAGCTATAAATACTATGTCATGGAAGAAAATTTAAAAAGTACTTGGGAAAAGAAAAATAGTTTCACTTCACCCCTGGGAAATTTCTAGTGTCTCTTGGGAATGGAAATTGTTAGAAAATCAAATGAAATTGAGTATGGTTCCTCTATGATGTACATTTAATTTTTATCTTTAATTAAATAGAAGGGCCGGCTAAATAGCTCAGCAGATTAAAGCTCCTGCAAGCAGGTGCAGGGGCCAGGGGTTTGATCTCCTGGCCTGCCATGCCAGCCCTGCCACTGAGGGCACTGGGACAGAGATTGAGACTGGGTGTGGTGGTGTGCGCCTGTAATCCTAGCTCTTGGGAAGCTGTAAACAGGTGGAGCACTATGAGTGCAATCTAGTAGTAAGACCCTGAATACCCTGTAGACCCCTCCCTAAAGTACAAAATTAAATAAATAAATAGATATTAAATGAAGGTGACAGCTAGCTGAGCTTGTCTGAGCACTTGGACACACAGCAGCTTGGTGGCACTGAGCAGTTTTCTACATCACCCTTCTGTAAAACCAGATGCTCCTTGGGGTCCATAAAGGCTCCTCTTTACTGCTTCCCAAACTCATTTGGTGCTCTATTTTGTGGAAGTAATTAGTAGTGTTCAAGAACCCGGCTTAAAGCATCATGATTAATTCAAGCATGCTCAGTTCCACTTCATCAGCTCTGTTCATCGGAATCTGCACTTAATGCCTCTTTTTAGCCACTGCTTCTTTACTTAAATAAAAGTGTCAAAGTATCTTTTTTTTTAATGCCACTAGCAAAGTTGGGGGGAATCGTGGGGTACTGAAGTGTTGTGTTTTGATCTATTTGCAGGTTTTTCCATAGCTGGGAGCCTATAAATTTATTTATGCTGAGAACATTTTTAGACTTGAGCTTTATATCCTATGTAGATTTCAAAGGAAATTTATACAGGACATTTCTCCTGAATTGAAGGATTGAAAAGAATTGAATATCAAAATGCTATTTGATGTCCAAGGAACTGGTAAAGCTTTCATTTGCCTTTGAGCAAAAAAGGTCATAATTTCCATCATCAAAAAGAATTTGAAACCCAATTTCTATATTTTCCTCACAAGTGCTGTCTCCTACACTTTGACAACTTTCCCCTCCAGCTACTTATCTCCTTTTTCTCAGGAGTTTTTCTGCTCCTGGACTCCTTGGGTCTGTTTACTAAAGTCAAATGATAGTTGCACACATTGTGTATTCCCAGAGAAGCAAGAGGGTCTTGTATGCTGAATAAAACCACAAAGAATATAACTGAAAATGGACTCCATAACCTGACCTTGAAAGAGCAAAGGTTCGTAGAGCTTGAGTTTGCCACCAGCAAATGCATGGGATAGGGACGTTGCAGCCATACTTCCTCACATATACTAATCCCTTCCAGATTTTCTACTCCACTGTGTCAAGATGAACCACATGTAGATTACCCCTTATTTATTCCACTCTTGAAAAGGTGAAGTTTTGAGAAGCCAATAATTAGCAAAATCATAAAGCCTACAATTAAGCTATTTTTTAACATTAAAAAATCATTCAGTCAGAATTTAGGCCTACCGAGAATAGGAATTGGTTAATGTCCCCAGCTGCAAAAGAGTGAACAACATGAAAGCAGCCTTAGTTATGACAGCATGCCCTGCTAGGTGTCACTATTCATGGAGAACAGCATGATGACTATATTATACTAGAACTGTGCAATTTCTGTTATTCCCAGAAATTGAAATAAACTACAAAAGGAAAGTAGGTCGATACCACCAAAATCATAAAATTCGACAGGACAAACCCCATGAAAATGATTTCATGAGAAGAAACTTATACACATGCATCAACAGAACTGAAGGTACTCATTAGTGAGAACAGGAAGGGAGATCCTTGTAACTTTACTCATGTAAATGTATATTGCTAAATAAAACCCATTTTCTACAATGTCTGCACCAAAGAGTTTTATGCCACCTGTTATGGTTTGTGTCTAAGTTGTCCTCCAAAGGCTCATGCAGTTGTGGGGTGGACTTCTGGAGTTTGTGATGAATTCATGATCCAGTGTTGGGATTATAGGTATGAGTGCTGCTGGAATTATGGGTATAAATGCTACTGGGATTATGTGTGTGAATGCTACATGTTACTCACATAGGTGGGTAGCCTAATTGCAACATAAGAGAGACAGACTTTCTCTCTAGCCATTATTGCTGCTGCTCCTCCCATTTGCTCTTGCCTTTTTTTTTTTTTTTTTTTTTTTTTTTTTTTTTTTTTTTGCTGTTTTCCAGCACCAAGAACTGCTGCCCTCTTCCATGTGCCACTCTGCCTTGGAGTCAGCTGAGTATGGAATGAAACCTTCACTAACTGTGAGCTACTAAACCTTTATTTCCTTACTTTGGGGGTCAGGTATTTTGTCCTAGAAACAAGAGAAAACTGAGACACCACCAACACTTCCGGGGGTTAGTGATATGCGTTGTTCAGATAGGCATAATGGATTTGTCATGGAGGATTCTATTGTCTCAAGTCAACAGTATTTGGGTTCTCAAAGGTAAATAATATTTTTAATTAGAGCACATTATCAAATAGAGAATGTCAAATAATTTTATTTTAAAATATATCTGTCCCTCTCCTCCCTTTCTCTCCGTCCTCTCCTCCCCACTTATCCTCCCCCTCTCTATCTCATTTTGACTACACTATAGGATTAATGAATTATTACCTACTCTTTTGGTAGAGTGAGATTTTGGAAAGAACATTGATTTAGAAAAACCTGGGATATAGATCTAAATTGTGCCTCTAGACTTTTCAAATGATCTTGAGTTAACATAATTATTATTTCTAAATATCAGTATCTGCACCTGAAAAATAGCTGTGTATAAGATAGATTTTGAATCCCTATGATAACTTTTCTATGTATACAATAAGAAAATGTCTCTGGACTAATTTCATAAAAGCACAGAATGTTTTCATCTCATGAGAGGGTCAGGTCTAAAATCTGTAGATGAAACAAAAGTCAGTTGAATGAAACAGAGGGGAAACTTTGAACACAGGATTCATGGTAGGATTGTCAAATTCTGCACATAAAAACATGAAGAAAGTATTGATTGTTTATCAGCAATTCAAGCGTAATTGGATATCTTAATTCATTTGAGGTGCTGTACTACAATATTGTAAAGTGGGTGGATTTCAACAAAATAAATTATTTTTCTTATCCCCGAAGCCTAGGGAACCTCATTGTCAGCTGCGGGCTGTCTTCATAATATAACTTCACAAAGTCAAAATGTGACAAAACACTTCCCCAGGGCCTCTTTTATAATCACAAGAGTCTTATTCACGAGTTCAAAGCCCTGGTGATATAAGTCCTGTCCCAAAGGGATCACTAATACCACAAACAGATAAATAGATTGTCAATGTCTCAGTGACACAAACATCCCCTGAGATGTATATCCCTGAATCAGTGATCCAATACAGCACTAGGCATTTTGTATTTTATCTGGCAGCCCAATTCTTGGCCACTACACACTCCAGGAGAAAGCTAGTGTGGTAATCTCTCAGAGAATCCAAGCTAGCCTGCTACTTCTCTAGTCTCAGAACAGATTTATGTTTCATTTTGCAGAACAAATTATAGAAATTTTGCTTACAATCCAATGTGAAAAAAGCATCCCTCCATACTGCAGACTAATACACCAAAAGGTGAGGGTTTACACACAAAGTGGCTTATATGAGCTGGGAGGGAGAGGAACAGGTTAATTTCTCTTGTCTCCTGCTCATTTAGTGAGGGGAAAAGTAAAATGTACTGCAGAATTTGTTTCCACTTTGTTTTGGCAAACTAGAATCATGCAATATAGGTTTATATGCAACAAAAAGATGATTTTGTCATAAAATAGTGATCAGCAATATTCTTATGGTGGAGACTAATTAAGCATCTTCAGGTTGCCTCTGAATGGAAACAAAAACTTTACTTCAAACTTAGGACATGCGTTCATGGTCTTGATCATTCTGCAGAGCCAGCCCACCTCCAGGGATGCCACAGTTTTCACTACACGAACTCACAATTACTGTGCAGGGCCTTGCAGGTCTGCATCCTATAGAAGCTTGGAAGTACAAATGCCCTAGTATGAGAATGAAGCTCTTCACATAACCACATTACCGAAAATCAGAGAGATTAAGGGAAAAGTTTAAAACAAGATATTACTGACGGCGAGTTATCAAAAATGAACCCTTACGACAGAATTTTAATGGCTCTGGCCATGGAGATAGCAGAGTGTCTCCCTTCAGGAACCGGATGATGAATGATCAGATTCTTAGCCACAAGTAAGTAGAATGAAATATTTTAATGTGCTTATTTTAATGGAAAACTAGAATAAATTGAAGGTTTACCACATGGTGCATATGCATGCATTGTGAAATGGCTAGCCCTAGCTCTGAAAGGTATTCATTTTTGTTTCCTGCTAAAATAATACGCTTTCCAGCCACCTTCCTGCAACTAAAGAGTCATCCATACCACAATAGGAGGCTGGCTGTGTAAGAATATGAGCCTAATTTGTTAGATTTTTAAAAAACTGATTTCTTTTCTCTACAATCCAAAATATTATTCATTTTCATAAAAACTGATTTGTGCAAATTGTTGAAATAGTCAGTGTGTATCTATGTCGTATCTTTGTTTTATTTGATTCTATTTACTTTATCATATTCTATTTACTTTATCTATTATCAAAATATTCACACCAGCTCTAGTGGTTCGCATAAGGAGGAATTGCCAACAGCTGAGAACATGCCATGATCTGCTGGGTAACATTTTCATTCTGATATTATTATCCTTAGGTGTCTTTGTCCTGGGGTAATATAAGAAGAATTTGGAGCTATGCTCTGTTTTGTGGATGAAGGACTTCTCATTGTGGATATATAGTTCTTAAAACTAGTTCTTGAAAGTTTTTCAGAAAATAAACACACAAAATGAATCCTCAAACACCCTTAAGAGGAATGGTTTCTACACCCACCTCAGGGAGGGTGAATGTAAGGACAGTGGTAATTAAAGTATGTATTTTTAGCAAAAATATATATAAGCTACTTAAAGCATACCAGCCATAGGAATTGGTAATGGGCATCAACTTGCTGGGTTTGGGAAGAAGGACCCATGCCAGCACGTCTGCTGCAAATACATTTCCCCTATGCTGCCATCAGGGCTGGAAAAGGATGTGGAGAAGAAAAAAAAGCAAAGAAGCAAGATGGTGTTTATGCGAACGTCCCCCAGATTTACTGTTTAACTACCTAAGAACTGAGGGTTCCAAAGGTACTCATGCTAGTTGCTTCTGTACCTGCTTTTGTCTCGATAAAACTTCTTTTTTTTTTTTTTTTTTGTCTTTTTGAGACAGGGTCTCACTATGCAGTTCAGGCTGGCCTTAAGCTCACTTTGTAGCTCAGGCTGGTCTCCAACTCACAACAATCCTCCTGCCTCAGCCTCCCGAGTGCTGAGATTACAGGCATGTGCCACCATGCCCAGCCCTCAATAACACTTCTATGTGTCTCTGTCTGTTCGTCCGTCTGTCATGTCTGTCTGTCTGTCTGTCTGTTTCTCTCTCTCTCTCTCTCTCTCTCTCTCTCTCTCTCTCTCTCTCTCTCTCTCTCTCTCTCTCTCTCTCCTAATTCTGTCCCACTTATACTGCTCGCCCTCTCCTTCTCTTTCCTGGATCTGCCCTTCCATCCTTCCCCTCTATGTGCCTAAGGACAGTTGATAAATTCACAGCTGAACATGAAATCTTATGACCACGTTGCTTTGGGTTCACCTTTTATTCTCTGCCTTTACATCTGTAAAACAGAAAACAAAAATACAATAGGCTATTTCTTATCTATCATCACTTTCATTCTCAAAAGAAAACATTAAAGTTAGTTTGAAATTATGAGCTCTGTTTACTGAAATGTTTTAGACTAGCTGCTATCAAGGTTACTGTAACCTATTTTATTTCTCTCCTTACAAAAGCAAATTCAGTCTCTAGATGTGTTCCTTTCCCACTAAGGTAGGAAGTGATGCAGAGGGAGTTGAGGTCTTTCATGACATCTACTTCTTTCCTGATTTGTACTAAAGAGCACATTTACAACTATTCTTTTTATTAATACTTACTTGCAATACATAGTGCTTACATTCCTTTTTGAGCTGGTACATGGGCATGACAAATCTAAATTCCTTTTTCACTCCCTGTGCCTACCTCCTTTTCTCCATTTTGCTCCATCTCTTAATTCCCTTTCCATTGGACAAAGACACATCTTCCTATGCCCTATACTCTAGCTCTTATTTCTCTCTTTGTTTATAATTTGGGTTTCTCACATAAAAGAAATTCATCTCTGACTGTAATCCACTGTACTCTCTAAATCAACCAAAAGTGAAACTCAGAGGCTGCCCTGCTGCTCACCTGAGGAATCCTGGGGTCACAGGCAGCGCCCCATCTTCCCTGCATGCCCTGGTAGCACCTGACACCATCTACCCACGTCCTAGGCAAGATCTCCAGCTCAGCATCCACTAAAATGCTCATTGTATGCTAAAAAGTCTTCAAAGATTATTCTATCATAAATCAGTTGTAAATTGATATAATGGCAGACTTCAACCATTCATATATGTCAGATATATATTTCTCACAGTTCTGGGGGCTGGGAAATCCAATGTCAAGCTGCTGACAAAGGTAGTGTCTAATAAAGACCCAGGCTTTGTTTTGATGGTGCTTCTTGCTGTAGCCTTACATGGCCTAAGTCTTATGTGGGTGGGTACATGCTGAAACACTGTATTCATCTTTATTCTCTCTCAGTTACTAAGAGTGGGTCACATGGAGTTCTAATTGTAGCTGAGATCTCTATTGTCATTTCATCCTTAAATTCACGTGATATCAACATTAATACTACTTTGAACCACAAACACTAGTGGCTTAACATTATTCTGAATTTCCTTTATGTCCTTCTACTTCATTGTTTTTTCAGCATGTGCTTTAAACATCCTGTTTGCTCAAAAATCTGTGTTTCTTGTTATGAGTGAAATTATCATAGGATAAGATTTTAAAAAGTAGAAAAAAACTATTAACCAAATCTTTTTTATTTTTTACTGAAGAACAAGTAACAGTGAGACAGTTCCAAATCAAACCACTAAGATAGACTCAACAATGTATATATTGCACATTGTTTTTGCATTGGCCTTCTGTTGCACAAGGTGCACGCATGATACACCATGCACATATACTATTACAGAAACTGCCTCTGACGAATGAATTAAGAGAATGTAGCTGCACACCTACCTTTCTTTTCCAAAACTGAATTATAGTACAGCTTCAGTAACTAATACTTTTTCTTCCCAGTGGTTATCCATAGCACAAGAAGCAGAGAGGATATCCTGTCCAAACACCATAGTGCATATATTTCTTCTCACAGAACTATTTCAAAGTACTGCATATCTATCCTAACTGTACTATTTATAAATACACAGAATGGTTCTTCTCCTGCATCCCGCCTTTTCTTTAGTCCTGCCAAAATGGGTGTTCCATCGTCATTCAATTATTATAGGTGCTTGAATTCAGCAAAACTTTCCGACACAGTCCAGCAGCCCAAAATAATAGTGGGTGATCTGAAGAAGTTGATTAGAGTGATACACGGTTCAGTCTGCTATTATGGCCTTATTGTATATACCTCATTTTTACACTTTTCTGCTGCATGGTAAAGATCGAGCTAACGCAAGACCTATACAGCAAAAAATGTAACTTTTGTATCTGGTGAGGTCAGTCAAGTCCTTTCAGGGTTTATCCTGTAACCCTGAACCTCACTCTGTAGATCCTTTGTCTGTGTCAGCCGTGTGGATGATTCACAGCCAATGCTTGACCAATTTTCTCTCTGTGAAAGCCTGTGAGAAAGTTTTCTCTCCATGTGACTCTCCTCAGGCACACTAGGGATCATCAATCACATTCCTCCGTGGATCCACAAATTTTCTCCTTAATCAGAAAATTTGGGACACAACTGAGTTCCATGATGTTACAGTACAGATCCTCCTATGTCCTGAGTCTCCACTGACCTTAAAAACCTAGGGACAAAATGTTGCAGTCCTTCCATTTCTCCAGTTTTTGATCTGAAAAGTTAGGTTGTTAACCATCCAGAAGAGAAGCTGATTATTAACGTTCAACATATTCAATACAGTTTACTGTAACTATCTGACTAAATTCTTTTTAGTTGTAGTTTTACCTTTCTATTTGTATTTCTTCTTTTGATTTTTTATACTAGGGAGACTATACGATATTTGTACATGTGCATCTGGTTTATTGCACTTATATCTGTGAGTGGCATCCACTTAAATATAAATGCTTCAAGTTTATCATTTTTTATATCTGATTCATACTCCATTGTATAGAAATACCACATCTTTTTCAACCATTCCTCATGTAACAGGTATCTTGGCTGTTTCCCAGATTTTACTATCACAAATTATGCTGTTATAAACGTAGATGCACATATATCACTATGATATGATGTTTTCAGTTCCTCTTGGAAAATTTCCAGTAGGGGGATAGCTTGCTTGAATGGGATTTCCAGTCTTAGTTTTGTGAGGAGTCTCCACACTGATCTCCACAATGGTTGCACCAGTCTACATTCCCACCAGCAGTAAAGAAGTGTTCCCTTTTCCTCATATCCTCTCCAACATTTTTTGTTGGTTGATTTCCTCATGATAGCCATTCTTTCTGGAGTGAGATGGTATCTCAGTGTTGTTTTAATTTGCATTTCATGGATGGGTTGTGATGTGGAGTATTTTTTCATATATTTATCCGCTCCTTTAATTTCATCCTCTGAGAAATGAATATTCATCTCAGATGCCCATTTCCGGATTGGGTCTTTAAATCTGAGGGCCCTAATGTATCTTAGTTATTTATAAATTCTAGAGAGCAGACCTTTGTCTGAGTGGTTATTAAGATTTTTTCAAAATTTGTGGTTGTCTTTTTACTTTGTTGACAATTTCGTTCGACGTGCAGAAACTCCTTAAGAAGAGTTGATCCCAGTTGTTAAATCTTTTAAGTGTTTCCTGTGCAAATACATGCTTGTTCATAAACTCTTTGCCTACCCTTATATCTTCAAGAGTTCCTCGTAATTTCTCTTCCAGGAGATTGAGTGTTTCTGTTTTAATGTCTAGATCTTTAATCCATTTTGACTTTAGCTTAGTGCATGGTGATAGATCTGGATCAAGTTTTAGTTTTCAGAATGTAGAAAGCCAGTTTTTCCAGCACCATTTGTTATCATTTGGTATCTTTCTTCCAGTAAGCTTGTTTGTCCCCTTTGTCGAAGATCAGGTAACTGAGTGTATTTGTAGAGGCCTCTGCATCTTCTAATCTATTCTATTGATCCTCAAGTCATGGTATTTTGTTGCCAATACCATCTTGATTTTATCACAGTGGCTTTGTAGTATAATTTCAAGTCAGGAATTGTGATGCCGTCTGCCTAGTCTTTGTTGGCCAGGATTCCCTTTGGTATTCCATGTCTTTTGTGGTTCCAAATAAATTTTAGGAATGATTTCGCTAGGTTTGGGTGGTATGTTGGTGCAGATTGATAGGAATTGCATTAAATCTTACAACAATTTTCTGAGTATGGCCATCTTCATTATGTTGGCCCCTCCTATCCAGGATCAAGGAATATATTTCCATTATATGAAATTCTCTATGATCTCTTTTGTTAGGGTATTGTAATTTTCCATGAAAAGATCTTTGACTTCCTTGGTTAAGTGAATTCCAAGGTATTTCATTTTCTGAGGTGCTATTATAAAAGGTATTGTTTCCATAGTTTTCCTCTCAGTGTCTTTGTTATCTGTGTAGAGGAATGCTATTGACTTTTGAGTATTGACTTTGTAACCTGCTATGCTACTGAATTTGTGTATCAATTCTGGTAGCTTCTTGGTGGAGTTTTTTGGGTCTTCCAATTAAAGTATCATGTCATCTGCAAATAATGATAATTTAACTTCTTCTTTACCTATTCTTATTCCTTGTATTTCTCCCTCTTGTCTAATGGCTATAGCTAATGATTCCAAAACTATATTGAATAGGAAGGGTGATAGAGAACATCCTTATCTTGTACCAGATCTAAGAATATAAGATTTTAGTTTTTCCTCCATTTAGAATTATATTAGTTGTTGTGTTGTCACAACAGCTTTTATCAAATTGAAGTGGAGGCCTTCTATTCCAATTTTCTATAGGACTTTGAACATGAATGAGTGGTGGACTTTGTCAAAATCTTTCTCTGCATCAATTGAGATGAGCATGTGGTTTTTAGATTTCAGTCCATGAATATACGGTATTACATTTATAGATTTTTGATTATTCAGCCATCCTTGCATCCTTGGGATGAATCCTACCTGCTCATGGTATATGATCTTCTTGATGATTTGCTGTATTCTATTTTCTAGGATTTTATTGAGGATTTTTACATCTATGTTCATGAGGGATATTTGCCTGTAGTTCTCTTTTTTAGTAATGTCTTTCCCTGGTTTTAGAATCAGTATAATACTTGCCTCCAGAAATGATTTTGGAGGACTACTTCCTTTTCAATATCATTGAAGACTTTGAGGAGTATAAGGATTATATCTTCTATAAATTTCTTGTAGAACTCAATTGTGAATGCATTAGGACCTGCACTGTTCTTTGCCAGCCGGCTTTTTATTATTTCATGTCTCATTGGCTGTAATTGGCTTATTGAGAGCTGTTATATCTTCTTCGTTCAGTTTTGGTAATTTGTACCTTTTGAGGAATGTGACCATTTCTTCTGTGTCTTTATTCTGTGAGTGCAAAGATTCTTGAAATAGCTATTGATAATGTTCTGAATTTCCACTTGGTCCGTGCTGCTTTCACCTTTTTTATTCCTCATTGCTTGTATTTGAATTTTTTCTTTCCTGTTTTCAATGAGGTTAGCAAGGGGATCATCAGTTTTATTTATTCTTTCAAAGAACCAGCTTTTTGATTTGTGGATTCTTTGAACTGTTTTCTTCATCTCAATTGAAGTAATTTCTGCTCTAATCTTTATGATTTCTTCCTGTCTTTGCGCTCTGGAATTTGTTTGCTCTTCTTTTTCTAGATGTCAGAGGTGAAACATTAGGGTATTTATTTGTTCCCGTTCTGTTTTCCTAATGTGTGAGTTCATAGCTATGAATTTTCCCTCTAAGAACTGCTTTCATCACATCCCATAAATTCTAGTAAGTTGTGGTTGAATTTTTATTGAATTGTAAATATTATTGAATTTCTTGTTTAATTTCATCTGTGACCCATTAATTTCCATGTATTTAGCAGGTTTTTCTGTTTCATTTGTCATTTATTTCCAGTTTCATTACGCTGTGGTCAGATAATATGCATGGGATTTCTGTTTTCTTACATATAATTAAGCATGACCTATGGAATAGTATGTGGTCCATTTTAGAAAATGACCCATGTGCAGCTGAAAAATGTGTATTTAGCTGTTTTTGGGTGGAACACTCTGTTTGTGTCCACCAGGTCCATTTGTTCCAAGCTCTGGTTCAGTTCTGCTACTTCCTTGCTAATTTTTTGTCTGGTTGACCTATCTTTTTGAGATAAGGGGCTGTTAAGGTCTCCTGTTAAGATTATGGTCTTAGATATTAGGTTTTTCATGTCCATAAAGATTTGTCTTACATAGTTGAGTGCTCCTGTTTTTGGTGCATAGATATTTATGAGTGTTACCTCTTCCTCTTGAATTTTTTCCCCTAAACAATATATAGTGCCCTTTTTATTTCGTTTGATCCTTCTTGGTTTGACATTGAGACTGTCTCTGAACAGAATTCCTATTCATGCTATTTTCTGAAGTGCTGTAGCATGTAGTATTGTTTTCCATCCTTTGACTTTAAACCTATGAATGTCTTTTTTAGTTAAGTATGTTTCTTGTATACAGCATATTGTTGGTTTTGTTTCTTATCCACTGTGCCAGTCTAATTCTCTTAATTGGTGAATTAAGTCCATTTACATTGATGGGTATAATTGAAATACATTGACTTATGATTGTCATGTTATTTACCTACTGTTGTTACTCCTTTTTGTCCTGTGTTTAATTGTTTTCCCTGTTTAGTAGATTCCTTCTGTTCTTGTTTGTGGATGTCTGGTCATTTTGGTCTCTCTCTAGAACATCTTTAAGCAGCCTGTGTAGGGATGGCTTTGTCATCATGAAATTCTTTAGCTGTTCTTTGTCATGGAAGTATTCACTTCTCCATCAAACTTGAAAGAGAGTTTTGCAGGGTATAGTAGTCTGGGCTGGAATTTGTTTTCACTCAGAACTTGAAGAACTCTTCTCCATGCTCTCCTTGCCTTCATGGTGTGTTAAGAGAAGTTGGCTGTAATTCTGATCGGTTTCCCTTTGAATGTGATCTGCTTCTTTTCTCTAGCACCTTTCGGTATGTTATTCTTGTGTTGCACTTCTGGGATCTTGACTGTTATATGTCTTGGTGTGTTTTTAATTGGGTTGAAGTGATTTGGTGTTCTGTATGCTTCAATTCCCTGAATGTTAGATTGTTTCCTCATATTTGGGAAGTTTTCTGTTATTACTTCTGCCCATATACTTTTTACATCATTTGTATTGACTCCTTCATTCTCATTGATACCAATTAATCTAACATTGTTCACCTTCTCACCTTTTAACTAGCTGCACCAGCTTCTTCAAGATCTGAAATTCTGTCTTTGCTTTCACTCAAAATGTTTTGTAAACTCGTGATAGATTTTAAGTTCTTCTATATCTCTTTGACTCTGCTTCATTTGATCTATTTCTTTCCTGTATTGTTCACTCAAGGAATTCATCTTATTTCTAATCTCCTACTTTTTTTTATCAATGTCTTCTTTAGAGGTAGCTATTAATTCTTTTACTGCAGAGTTCTTTTCCAAATTATGTTTCCTCCATAGGTTTCCATAATGGATTCTCCACTTCAGATGCTATGATTTTAAAGATTTCTTTTTTTTTATTTCAGAAATTATTTCTGCTGTGAGTTCCTCTTTACCTTTCTGCTGTTGTTTCTTTGCTTCTGCCCCTGTTAATTCATTCATTTCAGCTGAGCTTCTGCACTTATTGGTGGGCTCCAGGCCTGAGCTTGCATTTTGGTCCTTGTCTTTGTCATTTTGTATAGCAGTGACCTCTGACCTTTGGTATAGAGCTTTGATGCAGTTACAACCTCAGCACATAATGAGATTTGGATGCCAATCTATTAACTTGGAGAGTATCCAGTTATGCCTGGCCTGGACCCAGCTGTTGTGTTCAGCTCCTTTTCGCTGCAGCCCTTCTGTGAGTCTTTGGTTCTCCTCTGTTGTGTCCCTGGCCCAGAGAGCACCATGGAGCTCAGAAGCTCTCCCACACACTCACCAGGCAGGGCGCCAGTGGATCAGGTACTGGAAGAGTAACAAATCTTTTCACTCTTGGTGGGCTTGGGGGCAGGGACTCTGTGGAGTTGCAGGGTAGGATAGGCTAGGGTGGATTGCCTAGAGAGTCTCAGAAACATCTCGCTGCCTCGGAGGTCTTAGGGGCGAGGGCTCTGGATGGTGCTGGCTGCTAGAGGCAGGCCAAGAAGCCGATAGTTCTCTCACACACTCACTAGGCCAGGCGAGGGCAGATCAGGTGCCAGAAGAGTCACAATATTTCTCACTCACTTGGTGGGCTTGGAGACAGGCTAACCAGATCTTAAGGTAATTTTGTTACAAGAAAACTAAACTTGAATACAGTCCCTTGCTTGTGAATGTGTGTGTGTGTGTGTGTGTGTGTGTGTGTGTGTGTGTGTGTGTGTGGTGCTGGGCAGTAAAAGCAAACCTTAATTTCTGAGATCACAAATACATTTTTCAAAAATGACAACCACTGGTCATGTAGTACATCTGGCTCTTGACATCGTTTTGCTGTTTTATGATCAGAATTATGATTTCCTTCACTTTGATTCAATGTAGCACAAACAACCACAGTATTTGTGAACCATGGAAGTATAAAATCCTCTTATAACTCAGCCAGGCAAGAGTGTTCTGCTCTTTGGCTCTTTGGCTTGCACTGAAACTATGAGATTGAGGATTCGTCTGGGCAGGAAATAATTAATTGGTTTATATGTGTGGCCAGATTCTTTAAGTGAGTATATGTATATACATCTACTAGTAAAATTTTTCATCTCAGGTTACTCCCTCATGTATCCTGTTTCTGTGTTGTACAATGATGGGGATGAGTTATTCAGAGGACAGAAAGGAAATATTGCTGAACCTCTTTTGGGGCCAAAGGTCTCACATGATATAGTTCACAGCCTCTCCTAATAAGAAATGAATTCCCAATAAAGTGTTGGAACAACTATCTAATAATTAAATAGTTAAAAATGAAATTAATTCTTTAGAGAAAGAGAAGGCTACTTATCTTCTCTGTCCTATGAGCCTCAAAACAGACATGCAGAGATGAAACCATGACCTTTAATAAGCTCCCCTAATCTTCATTACTTTTTTCATGTACATTATTTTTCATGTTTCTTTAAAATTAAGACAGACATCTTGAAATTGGCTTTCTAGATTCTCTTCCCTTGTATCTAACTGGATGGAAGAATTTCCACCTGCTCAGAACAAATGTGTCTGAGATATTAACTGGGATTCTGCACATGGAGATGGTGTATATCTCTGGATAATGAAAGCTCTTCAGGGAAAAGTGATAAACAGGCACAGCCTTAAGGATTTAAAATGGAAAATTGAGAAAGAGGATTCCAAAGAGAGGGTGTCTTAGTTCCTTTTCTTGTTGTGGAAACAAAATTCCTCACACCCAAGTTAAAGGACAAAAGGCTTCTTTCACCTCACACTTTATAGAGCTTTCAGTTTGCAGTTGGCTGTCTCCAGGGCAAAGTGGTATAGCAGAGGGGTAAGGCAGGAGGAAGGCAGCAAAAGCAGCAAGCAAGAGGCAAGTGGAAATCACCTCTTGCTCTGCCCCTTATAGCTTTTCCAGTCTTTGCTCACAGCCAGGGTGGGACAGCCTTAATCCTGGCATTACACCATGATGCAATCCCAGCAGTGCATGCTTGATCTTAGCAGCATGCACTCTAGATCCAGCCCCTGTGAAAAGCTCTACTTGTCACAACATGAGACTTTGGGGAGACAGCTCTATACGAGCCATAGAGCAGGAGTAATTGCAAATTTGCTTTATAATTTGTATATCATTTTTCTCTCACCCCACCTTTATATTGAAATGGGATGCTCTAAGAGAGCATGAAATTCCTATCTAAATTTAAGAAAGAAAATAGCAATTTAAAAGTATTTAAATAATTCTGACAAGCTAAATAAATATTTTGTTATTTTGGCATTGCATTTCTCTTTTTAAATGCACGTATTAATACACTAGTTTGCTGATATATTATAATTGATTCAGTCAATATTTTGCAATATATATTAATCACAAATTAATTAATTATTTATTTAATAATTAAATAAATTTCTCAATGCTTGAATTAAATGTTTGGAGTCCCAAGTCTTGTTTTTTCAATAGTAAAATGTATCATCTGATATTTAAATAGTATTCATTAGAAAGTATCACACATTAAACCTGAGAAATGGAATAAGTGCTTTTGCATGTAGAAAATCTACATGCCAAAGGATTAATGGGAGTTTTTAAATATAGTTTATGTGAACAGGACCATGTTCAGTCTTTAAATTCACTACATTCAGTTGGTATGGTCCTGTAAATCCCAATGCTGCTATTATATTGAAGGTTGAAGCACAAGCTGATACAAGTGCTGTGCCTTAAATATGTCTGCCAAATTCACGTGTTTGTTAGAAATGCAATTCCTAGTGCAGTAATTTTGGGAGGTTGAGCTTTTTGTGAGCCGATGTGATCAGGAGAGATGACCACTGCTCTAGAATGGGCAAACAAGAGGGCCTTTCTTCCTGCTCTTCTGTCATGTGAAGGCACAACTTTCTTCTTCTCTGGAAGAGTCACTGATAAGCACTGTCTTAGAACCAAAACTGGACCTCCTAGCTTCTTGATACTGGACTTGTCAGATTTCAGAACTGTGAAAAAGAAATAAACAAACATCTGACATTCTACTGTAGCAGGAACACAGAGGCTAAGATCTACCGGAAATGCCAAAAGTTATACAAATAGTGCACTATTCCTAGGCATCACCCTCTCTATGGTGAAAAACTTAAAGCTTTGAAAAAACGTACATAAAAGTCAAAGTTCTATTCTACAGTTTTTGCTTTTATTCCTTATGAAAGAAAACAGAATTGTCCAAAATACTGGGGAGCTGCTGCCACTGACACTGAAAAAAAAAAAAAAAATCAGAGGGAGAAAGGATTTAGTCAACAACAAAAGCTGATTAAACTGTGAACCACAAAAATGTTTCACTAAAGCAGACTTTTTTTTTTCAGAGACAGTTGGTATGTTTGGGCTTAAATGTTACACGAGCAGCATTTTCTTGGCACCAAATGCACATCTGAACATTTAAGCCCAAATATGCTAACAGATGTTTCTAAAATAGGAGCATTATACAACCGGATTGCACATGAGTTAGGAATAAATTTCTCATCCTTTGAGAAATAAACATTAAACTGGGTATGGTGGCCCATCCATGTAATCCTGACACTCTGAGCAGTTGAGCCAGGAGTGTTTCAAGCTCAAGCCCAGCCTGGGCAATTTAGCAATTTGTCTCAAAATCAAAAATATGGGAAGAGCATGGGATGTAGCTCAGTGCGATGGCCCTGGATTTAGCTTCCAGAACAGAAAAAAATTAAAAATAAAAAATAAAGATTAGCTCTATTTTTATAGTAGCTTTTGATTTACTGAGCTTAGGAAGACGGGACAGAAAGAGTCAACATACTCAGTTGACACAGTTTCATCAATTATTAGACATCTTTATATCAGTTAGTAATGTACATCTATTCTCAATAATGAAACATTATTATTGATGTGAGTCCACATCTTATTATTTTCTTAATGTTATTTTTATTACAAGATTTCATCAAATATGTCATATTCTTTAGTCATCATACATGCTTATGTTCTTATTGTCTGTGTCATGCCCTTTTCTTGATGACCATAACAGTATGTTCTAGAATGTTTTTCAACTGCAATTTTGCCTAAAGTTTTTTTTTATTAATTTTACTAAGAAATAGCAATGAGATAGTTTCAAAACCAATTAATAGGACAATTTCCATAATTAATACATTACATATTGCTGTCTTCATAGTGGTTAATCATAGTACAAGATGAAGACATGACATCCTGCCTACAAACACTATGAATACAAATCTTTCTATGCATTGAATTAAGAGAAAGCAGAACTATTTTGTATATACAGATACAGAATGCTCCCACATTTGTGTCCACCTTTTTTGTGTAGTTTTGTCAGAGAAGGGTATTCCATTGCCATTTAAATATTGTAGGTATGTGAATTCAGCAAAATAATCCAATATAGTCCAGTAGTCCATAATAGTAGTGGGTTATCTGTAGGACTGGCAATGTCAGAAGTTGTTGACTTGAGCCTTTCACAGCTCAGCATATTCATATGACTATACTTTATATACCTTGTTTTTATACTTTTGTACTCAGTGGTTAAGACCAAGGTAAAGTAACACCTATATAACAAGAAATATAACTTTTGTAAATGTAACAAAATCAGTCAAATCTCCTTAGGATCTACCCTGAAACACTATACTGCAGTTGGTAGATCCTTTGTCAGTATCAGCCATGTGGATGAGTCAAGGCCATTGTAAATTGGTCAAGCAATACTTGAAGTTTTTAATCTAATCCCATGATTAGAGTTGGATTGTTTTGGAGAGGAAGACTGCAGTGGTGGAGGTCTGTTCCTGTCATATTTTATCAAGGACACATTCCATAATCTTGAGTTACTAGTGTTGATGTTGACCTTATTAATCTAGCCAATGTAGTATAGTCAAGTTTCTCACCTTGAAGTCTTCTTTTCTCTTTCTTTTCATATTATATGTTTTGGAAAGAAGGGACCACACACAGCCCACACTTAAAAAATGTAAACTTCTATGTGGGAGTAGAGTAGCTAAGTGAATTGCTTTAAATGCTTTAATCTAGGAGATTTGTGTCTTTTCCATTTATTTATTCAAGCATTTATTCAGATCAGTGTGACCTAAAGGACATTTATTTTACACTTTGAGCTATAATTTAACACTTATTTGTGTGGAAATAATTCCAGCATAAGACAATGGCAGCATGTTCAGCTGGTTTTTCTGTCACTTTTCACATAATCCCATAATGTATATGTGTGTGTGTGCAGAGGAGGTGATAGAACTTTCACACTATGAATACAAATACTCTAAGTCTATCTTGTATATTTTCTGCCTTAGTTACAAAAAGCTAAGTGATTTTTTCCCTCAACATGGTGGATGCTGTTTCTGTTTAATGGAAAATGTTAAAAAAAAAAAAAAAGCAATATGAGATCCAGTGTGGTGGTGCACGCCTGTAATTTCAATAAACTGTGTTATGCTTTGGGTCTAGTTGTCCACATAAAACCTCATGTAAGTTATGGAGTAGACTTCTAGAGTTTGTGATTAACTCATAGTCTACTGGGATTATGGGTATGAATGCTACTGGGATTATGAGTGTGAGTGCACCACCCAGCCTGAGGCAGAGAGCCTAAATACAGCGCGAGGAAGACAGACGTGCTCTCCGTAGCTGCGGCTGCTGCTGCTCCTCCCTTTTGCTCTTGGTGTGTTGCCGCCATGAACTGCTGCCCTGTTCCATGTGCCACTCTGCCTTGGAGCCAGCTGAGTATGGACTGAAACTGCCACTAACTGTGAACTAAATAAGTGCTCCCTCCCTTAATTTTGGGTGTCAGGTATTTTATCCCAGAAACGAGAGAAAAGTAACTGAGAAACACAGGAAGGCAGAGGCAGGCATACTCCAAACAATAAGTGCAGCCTGAGAAACTTAGTGACTTAGTCACTGTCTCAAAGTAGAAAATAAAAGACTTGAAACCTGGTTGCATCAACAGTACCTAAGTAAACATATTACATTTCTCATTGCTGAGGTAAAATACCAGCATCCAAAGTTAGAACTTGAAAGTTTCTTTAGCTCTGTGTATAGAAGTTTTAGTTTGTCGTTCGGTGGCTCCCAGGTAGGATGACCTAGAGAAGACATAACAGACAAGAAACAGTTCATGGCAGACAGAAGAGAGCCAAAGCAGCAAGTAACCAACCAATGACAAGTAGCAGCAGAAAGCATCTTTATGTCAGTTGTTGTGTCCAGGCTACCTGCCCTAAGGGCAGATAATTCTCATTATGAAACCAGGATCAGGGTAGAGAAGGTGTTCTACATTCTAATGTTGTCCTTGCATATAGCCCTCTCACCAGACAGAACAAGAACATATACATATGGGCAGGAGAGATAGATCAGCACTCTAAACACCTGGTTGGCAAATGCAAGGACCCAGTTTTTATCTCTGGTACCACATGTCCTGCAGGCCACCGAAACAGGGCATGATGGCACCTATCTGCAATCCCAGCATGAGGAGGCTGAGACAGAAGGATCACTATGGGTCTGAGCTGCACAGTGAGACACTCTACCAAATAAATAAATAAGTAAATGCATTTATTTATTTGTAAAAGTTTTAAGGAATATATATGCATATCTGAATCTTTTCATATGGGCCACCTGTTCCTATGTTAATATTGGTGTCAATTTAAACCCATCACCACTGCAGTCACTCAGTCTTTCACTTCTAACTTTCTACATAAACAGTGAGAAACCTAGCTCCTAGAACCCACCATCCATTCATTTATTTATAATGCCAGTGTATATGTACAGTAGCTTCAGAATTGTTAAGCTGTAACCCTAGAAGATAAAATTTTGTCAACCAGAATATAATACTTTTGTGCAGTATTTTGCCTTAATTCTTACAGGTACGATTCGTTTCAAATATTGTTTAGGTCAGTGACTATTGTCTCCACACTACTAGGGAGGTTATTTCAAATGTGTACGGTATGGTTATATTATTTTGTCATAGTATGCAACCCATTTTAATATCCCCAACCTCTAACCAATTTTTAAAATTTGTGTATACTAACATTTATTTTTCATATTATACCCTTCTATGTACTTAAATTCATGGGGGTCCTAAGTCAGTATTACAGGAACATACAGAACAGTTTATGTTTATAGTTTTCTAGTTAAAATGTATTTTCTGTGTGTGGAAAGGGAATCTGTCTACTGCTATATTTCTGAGAACAGTATGGCAGTATACACTCCTCCACCTTAGAAGTCAGAGTCTAAATAGGACCAGTTCAAGGATATTGGACGATGAAAACAGAAGAGAAAACATGATAGTACTAGCAATAGGTGTCATCCATTTCATATTTTTCTCAAACAGCTACAATTGCAGTAACACTAATACTTAAATAACCAAAATTTATTCATTCAACACATGTTAATTAAGAACCTGCTGCAAGCTAGATATTATATTAGATACACGGATATCACCACATCTGATGCACTCCCCTTTATGACTTACTATGGAGTTTTAGTTTCTTCTCTCTAAAATAAGAGATCAAAATTACTACAATTCCAAGAATGACAATACAATGAACCTACCAAATAGAGCAAATAATTAAATAGAGGAGAAAAGTAGGGAACCAACAATAAGAAAATAATAGGACAAATATAAGCATACATATCAGCTATAACCAACAATGAAAATGGACTCAATTCACTCTTTCACCAAATAAATAGATTGGCAGAGTGATTTCATAAACAAAATCCAACAATGTGCTGTATATAAGAAACACATTTAACCCATAAAGAAATTTATAAACTAAAACTCAAACTGATAGAAAACAGTACTACATGCTCTAGGAGCTCAGAAGAAAGCGGGGTAGTTATCCTGTTCACAGACAACCTTAACTTCAAACCAGGAATGATCAAAGGTGATAAGGAAGGCCACTATGTACTGACTAGGGGAAAAATTCAAGAGGAAGAGATAATAGTCATAAACATAAATGCACCAAATATGGGAACACTGAAATATATAAAACAAATTTCAAAGGACATGAAAGAAATAACGAATAATACAATGTTAACAGGGGACCATAACAGCCCATTATCTCAAAAAGATAGGTCAAGTAGACAAAACATTAGCAAAAACATAGCAGAACTGAACAAAACCTTTGAACAAATAGACTTACTAGGCATATATAGAGTGTTCCACCCAACAACATCTGAATACAATTCTTTTCAGCTGCACATGGGACATTTTCTAAAATAGAACACATACTGGTTCATAGATCATGCTTCAGTAAATGCAAGAAAATAGAAATTGTCTCATGCATATGATCTGACCACAGTGAAATGAAACTGGAAACTAATGACAAAAGAAACCACAAAAGCTCCATAAACATATGGAAATTGAATATTACCCTCCTCAGCAACCAGTGGATTACAAATAAACTTTAGAAAAATTAAACAATATCTACAATCCAATGAAAATTTAAACCCAACTTACTAGAATTTGTGGGCTGCAATGAAAGCAGTTCTCAGAGGGAAATTTGTAGCGGTGAACTCACACTTTTGGAAACAGAACAAGAACAATGATGCATCTTAAGCTTCTATAAAAAGAAAAGAAAACCAAATCCAAATACTAAAGACAAGAGAAAAGAGCAAAAATTAATGGAATTGAGACAAAGAATTAATTAATCAAAAAGCTGGCTCTTTAAAAAAATAATTAAAATTGCTAAACCCCTAGCCAAACGCCTCAAAAAGAGGAAATAAAATGCTAAAATCCATGCAGTAAGGAATGAGAGGGGAAAAATTACTAGTGCTCTTATAGAACATCAAAAGATCATCAATAGCTATTTTACTCTCACAGAATCTTTACTCTCAAAGAATCAAAAACACAGAAGAAATGTATAGATAGAAATTATCTATTAGGTTTTCTGAATAACCTACTATCAGCCAATGAAATTGAAAATGTAATAAAAATACCCACAAAGAAAAGTCCAGGTCCTGATGGAACCACAGCTGAATTCTACAATAAATTTAGAGAATATTTAGTCCAAATACTCCTCATATTCTTCAATGAAATTGAAAAGAAAATAATACTCTTAAAATCATCCATGCAGGCAAGTATTATAATGGTACCAAAACCAGAGAAAGGTGCAACCAAAGAAGAGCATTACACACCAATGTATCTTATTAATATAAATGCAAAAATCCTCAATAAATTACTAGAAAATGGAATACAGCAACTCATCAAGAAGATTATATACCATGACCAGGTAGGATTCATCTCAGCAATGCAAGGATGGTTCAACATACACAAATCTATAAATGTAATACACTAAATCAATAGAGCCAAACTGAAAAGGCACATGATCATTTCAATAGACACATAAAGGATTTTTACACAGTCTAACACTCAGTCATGATAAAGCCCTACAGAAAATTGGAATAGATGATCTACACCTCAATCTGATAAAAGCTACCTATGACAAATCAACAGCCATCATCATTCTAGATGGAGAAAAACCTGAAAGCTTTTACTCTCAAATCAGGTACAAAGCAAGGTTATCCTCCATCACAATTCTTACTCAATATAGTTCTGGAATCACTAGCTAGATCTATTAGAAAAGAGACAGAAGTAAAAGGAATAAGAATAGGTAAAAAAGAAATAAAACTATCATTATTCACAGACAACATGCCACTCTGCTTGGAAGACCCAAAAAACTCCACCAAGAATCTCTTAGAACTAATTAAAAAATTCAGTATCATAGCAGGTTACATAGTCAAAACCCAAAAATCAATAGCATTCCCCTACACAGATAACAAACTCACTGAGAAAGAAATTAGAGAAACAATACCCTTTACAATACCATCCAAAACAATCAAACTTAGGCATTAATCTAACAAAGGAACTAAAAGATCTATACAATGAAAGTTAGAATACTCATAAAAAAGAGATTTAGGAGAATTTCAGAAAATGGAAAAATATTTTTTGCTCCAGGATAGGAAGAACCAACATTATTAAAATGGACATACACCAAAAATTGTTATATAGATTTAATGTAATCCCTATCAAAATACCATCAACATACCTCACAGCACTAGAGAAAGCATTCCTAAAATTTATTTGGAACCAGAAAAAAACCTAGAGTAGCAAAGGCAATCCTGGGTTACAAAGGCAAAGCAAGAGGCATTATAATCCCAAATTGAAATTGTACTACAAAATGATGGTGATAAAATAAACATGGTAATGATCTAAAAACAGACCCAAGTATCAGTGGAACAGATTAGAATCTGAAAGTGTGGAGCCAGGGAGATAGTTTAGTAGAATAAGTGCCTGCCTAACAAGTTCAAGGCCCTGAGTTCACTGCCTGGTACCACAAAAAAAAAAAAAAAAGAAAGAAAGAAAAATGAAGGTGAAACTACAAACACACTCACCTATCTTGTCTTTGATAAAGGGGACAAATGTGTTCAGTGGAAGTAACATAGCCTCTCTAACAAATGGTGCTGGAATAATTGGCTCTTCATATCCTGAAAACTAAAACTAGACCTTGGCCTATCACCATACACTAAAGCTAAGTCAAAATGGATTAAATATCTAAACATTAAAACAAACACACTAAATCTTCTGGAAGAGAAATACATGGAAAACTTGAAGACATAGGGATACACAGAAAGTTTATGAACAAAAACCAAACTTTACAGGAAATACTCCAAGAATCAACAACTTGGCATTTCATCTCATTAAGAATTTTCTGCATGTCAAAAGAAATCACCAATAGAGTGAAAAGATAACTCACAAATTGGGAAAGCATCTTAATCAACAATCACTCTAGAATATATAAAGAACTACTAAAAGTTAGGCTCCCAAAACTTAAAGACCCAGGTCCAAATTGGGTATCTGAGATGAATATACTTCTCAGAAGAAGAATACAAGTGGCAAATAAGTACATGAAAAAAATGTTCCACAGCACTGGCCATTCGAGAAATGTAAATTAAAACAACATTGAGATACCATCTCATCCCAGAAAGAACGGCTATCATAAAGAAATCAATAACAAATGCTAGATAGGCGGTCAGGAAAAAGGAACGCTTTTCTATTGTTGGTATTGCTTAAATTGATGAAGGAGGTCATCTGAATGTTATCCTTTAAACAGGAGGCAAGACATTTTGAATGCTAGCAAATGAAAAATTTAAAAGAAAAACTGTAAAACTCTTATTTTCTGTGTTTACATGGTATGCCTTCATTAGTTCTTATGTCCATGTATAGTTATATAGTGTTTACATGATACCAAACAGTCTTAAAAATAGTTAAAAATTAAATGACATTAATGCAAAAGCATTCAAAAATATGCATGACTTAGAAAAAATTTTAAATATGACTAGTTTACATTGTTTCAATTTTCAAACAGACTGCTGCATTTTCAGATTGCTAAGCTATTGATATATTCAACGTTTTAGTGTGCTTACATAAAAACTCCCTAATATCCACTTGCTAAGAAAAGTTAACAAGGAAACAATTTGAGATGATAGTTAGGTTTGTTTAATGCCTGAAAAAAATGCCCATGAGGTAATAATTAAGAATTGGTAGCTAAGACTCCTGGTGCATGTCAGTCTCCTCAGCACTCACTGTCGAGGGCCTTCTTCAGTAGACAGTCAATGACCTTGGCAACTCCAAATCACTGTGGTCTTCATTGAACCTTCCACTTCACTCTCATAGCTTCAAGCATTGCCCTTCCTAAGGCTCCTTTCTGGGCCTTCCAGGCCTTCATTTAAATTATTTGTAGAAGCTGTCATGACCACACCACTCTTGAAAAGCCAGCAGCACATAGATGATGCTGCGATCTGCCACCAACTTGAGCAGTGGCCTGGCTCCCTTGGACCCTGGACGCGGAAGCTTCTGAGTACCTAGAAGTTCAAAACACTTCCCTTGGAAGCCCTGACTGAGCAGGGTACTGTGTTTTCTCTTCACAAAGCAAAATCTTTCAAAGAACTCTTTCCATTTTATACACTTGAATCTGAGATGGGTGAGGTCTCACTATTTTCTGAGATGCTGCCTAGACATCTTTCCAATTGTCTGAATACAAAGTATTTAGTTGCTTTTTTAATAAGTTCATATTGTACTTTAAGTCTCATTTTGTGTTTGCTAAGGGCACCTTTCAAATTTATGTTCTCTTCTTCTGTCCATTTGGCAAACAGATATAATCCTTGCTCCTTCTTTTGGCATAGCTGGAAGTTCATGTTGTGTGTGGTTACCCTTACCCCAGTCCTAATCAGACCACATAACAATAAGCCAGTGCTCACCAGAGTCCACCAGTTTCTTTATAGGGGTTAACATCTTCAAAATCACACCAACATTTCCCTAAATTTTACATATGGTTGTATTGAGCCAAAATTCAAGTTTTGTTTTTTTTTATTTTTTGTCTGTCCTGTTTTTGCCTCTGATTCTCACTGTAAATCTGGCTCAAAGCAGCTAACAGTACTCCTATCCTCTAACTATTGCGTTGTCTGGAAATTTCCTTTACCAGCTTAGTTAGTCCATCACCCATATTCTCAATTTCCTCTAAAGTTTCAGGACATGCACAAATATAAATAAATTTTCTCCCACAGTGTAAAATTTTTGTCACCTCAATTTTATTCTATTATAATCCTATTAAACTGTTTTAAACCTTTGTTATACTTAACAGCCTTTCCAAAATCAGTTACTAAAAGTTAAATATTTTCGTCAAGATCTAATGTTGGGATTTCCAAAAGGATCCTGATTTTATTTTTAAAAAGTATATTAAACTTATGTGTATAGATAAATTATTAAATATTGTGTTCATAAATTATATGAGATTTTTAGATGTCATTTCTTTCTTAGAATATATTATTAGTCACATTTCTCATGTTCAGTTATTGTATACCACAGAAATACAAAATCTCTTGTCATTGCTTATTACATAATCATTAAATACTTAAGAGTATTTCATGGTGGCACCTTCCTGGAAATAATCCCAAAGATTATTCTCTGAGGAAATTCATAGAAAGTATGAAAAGACCTCTTATATAGATTTCCAGCAACATTGGACTACATAAAAATTTCCTAAAACTTTGATTAAAAAAAAACTCTTGAATTCATGATATAATTAACTAACATTAGAATCAACCTTCTGAAACTGAATGAACTCAGTTTCAGAAGTTATGAGTTGTCATGATCTTACTTCAACTTAAATACATTGACTTAAATTATTAAAGCTGATGGGTGTAAATTTCAATTCTCAGGAAACAAAGATGCAGCTTCTCATTTTCTAAATGCCCCAGCCCTGAGACACCATTATGAACTAGAACCCAGTTAGGGCTTGGTAAAATTCAGGTCCAATCAGGTTATTCCTGCCTTCAGGAATAACCTGATTGGACCTGAATTTTACCAAGCCCTAACTGGGCTCTAGTTCATAATGGTGTCTCAGGGCTGGGGAGAGAGCTCAGTACAATAAGCACTTATGTGGCAAGTGCAAGGGCCTGAGTTCAATCCCTGGTTTTGCAAAAACAAACAAACAAAAAAATAACAATAATGGTGTCACCCTCTCTGTAACAAACCTTCTGCTAGACCTCTCTCAAAACATAGACCTTGAACTCTCAGACTGAAAGGTAATATTTAAATGATAACCTTTGAGACAGTGCTGTAGACAAGATTTCAAATGATTCTTAGGTAGTTATTACATAGTCTGTTTTTGCCTTGTTTTCATTGCTTGTCTTCAGTATATCCAGTGTTTCAGTACTAGGGAAGTAATTCAGAGCCTTGAAACTATACACCTTCCCCAGCCCACTGGACATTTTTCTAAATTCAGACATTTTGATTGACCTTTGTCCTGCCTGAGAGATGGTTTTTCATTTGTAACCTTGTTGCTCAAATGTGACCTAAACACTCATCTGCTCTACTATTGCAGCTTCTAGACACACCCCCAGCGAGGGTCAGGACTTCTTCAACAAGTCCATCCCAGTGGTGTGGGATCTCTCATTCTTAAACTGATCACCAGGGGCCAGGGAGATGGCTCAGTAGAAGAAGCGCTTCCCTGGGAAGCACAAGGGTCTGAATTACCAAATGTGAGATACTTCTGGGACTGAGCCTCAGAACCTGCTGCGGATATGGCCCAAGTTTACAAATTATACTTTGAAGCACAGTTAACTTCCATTGACCTTCTTCTGTAAATGGACCATTTTTCCATACTACCCAAATACCAACACCCCACTCTATCTTTTTCTTATAAAACACCTTAAATTCAGCTATAAAAAAACCTGTAAATATAATATCATGTATGCACCTTGTACAATACCAAAACGTTATGAAAACAGTTTGCAATGTATTAATTCATCGAATGTGTATGGTTAAGGTGTCTTGAAACTGTCTGATTGACATTCGTATTTTAATAAAATAAAAATAAATGGAAAAAAAGACAATAAATAAATAAATAAATAAATAAATAAATAAACGTCTTTCTGAACATAAAAAAAAAAACAATTATACTCATTATTTGAGATCCAGACTGAATCTTACATATGTTTAGGGGAATTTATATTCTTAAATTTTTGGAATATAAAATTTGGAATAAATCATAGAACTAAAAAAAAAATAAATAAAAATAAATAAATAAAACACCTTAACTTCTGCCAATACTTGCCACAAGCCCAGAATCACAAAGCTCTTAATTATAGATGCCCTTGAGGTAGAACGCTCCAAGTACAGTGAGCATCTTCAGAACACATTGTCAACATGGCTTGCACCTATTTTCTGAGATCATCATCCTAATTATCCCAAATAAATACAATTAATACTTTGCTTTGTTCCTGACAGGACTGATTTTTTTATCATAGGCTGACAAACTTTAGAAATTTTTGCAGCTTCAATCAGAAATTTGTTCTCTGAATTGAGTTTATATGTATTTGGCCAAAAGAAATATAGAGCTATTTTCTCAGCAGTTACAGACATATTTTCCTTATTTCATGTGCTGCAATTGGGACCTATAAACAAACCCACCTTCTAAGGTGAAGTGCATCTTCCCCTGCTCCCTTTATGACTCAGATCTTTAGCCACCGCAAAATTGTAAACGAGTTCCACTGTCATTCTGCACCAGAAGTGCACAGCTAGAAAATGATAAAAAATAGTTATTGATTTTTCAAGATGAAGCACCACATAAAAGTTTAAGAAATTGAGAAACATAATATGAGACATTTAGAAAACTCTCTTGAGACTTTTTAGCTAGAATTGGGAGACACTTTCATGATAAACTCTATTTCTGACACAACTATAAGAGCAGAAAATTTTAGGATAATATGAAGAATTATATAGATAATCTACATTAGAAAGAAAATAGATGATCTAGAAGCACGGTGTCTGCCAGGAAATTAATAAGAGAGCAAGCATGAGAACCTTAAATTTTGTTTTGCATTCTAGAATGTACATTACCATTTTTCCTTTCTTTTCTCTCCAAATTCTTTAATAACCACATTTAGTAAAGCATTAAGACAAATCCCAAGGACTTGTATCATTGTTTATTTAACAATAGCCATAAATACATGAGCTGTAGTCACTATCTTCAAATGCTTCCCTTCCAGGGATCCAATAAAGTAACCACATCAAATGTAAGAGCACACACAGTGTTTGGGGAAAACCGGAATTCAGGATATCTGGAAGAATTTTATGAGGAACCAGAATTCATTTGACCTCAAAAGATGCAGAAAAGTTGTGATATACAATAGTGTGTTGGGTGGAATGACCATGCAGAAAGCACTGTGAGCAAAGGAAAGGAAGAGTTAGCATATTTCTGTAACAGAGTAATAATGTGTGCAGATCAGTGTGGCGGGATTGGAGTTGAAGTGAAGGTAGAAAGGGCAGTTTGGAGTTCATCGAAGGCCCTTAGAGTGATACAAGGTAGTGGTTGTAATACTGATGTAGTCTTGGTGAAGAAGTAGCCCATGCCAAGCTGTGCTTCAGGTAATCTGAGCATGATAGCAGTGCACACAGGGGGACTAACTGGCAATAAGAATGTGAGATAGGAACTGGTTGCCAAACTCCTGGTGAGCGAGGCGAAGGTTCAAATGGTGAGGACCATGCAAGACTGGGAAGGGAGATGGGCAGACACAGAGGTTTTAGGTGAGATACCAGCTGTGCTCCCTGTAACCATGTGGACCAGAGTGCCAGTGTCAGTTTTGCTTGCTTGCTTGATCTCTTTTCCATTCTTCCTTTCTTTATCTCACGCGTGGTGCCAGGGTCTCCCTGTGTAGTACAGACTCAAGCAGGCCTCAAGCTCATAATCTTCCTGATCAGCCCCCAAGGACTGGGGCTAGATGTGTGCACTACCTCTCCCACCCCAGCCTACTACAAAATGCCAGTCAGTTTTCCTAAAGAAGATAAACAGTACTCTGGGAGGCTTAGGCAGAGGTATGTATGTTCAAGCCAAGCTTGGTCAATTTAGCAAGACTATGTCTCAAAATAAAAAGAGCTGTGGATGTAGTTCAGTGCAGAAGTCCAAAACTCAATTCTTAGTACTAAAAAATAAAATAAAAAGTACAATAGGCAGCAAGCATTTGTACATATCTGTGGTACATCACTTGATCACATTCTTGAGTAGTCAATAACTTTATTGATTCAGTGATATTTCCAAAAACCACTGAATAAATAAGTACTCCTTCACCAGAAATTCAAGGAGCTTGCATTACCATTGAAGTTGACTCATTCATAGGCATTTGAATTTGGGCCAGACTCATAATCTTTCTGAGATTTCATTTCTTATCATTTTTCTTTTTCTTTCTTTTTTTTAAAATCTATTTCTACAGGGTCTTGCTATGCATCTCGAACTCATAGTGATACTCCTGTTTTTAGTCTCCCCAGCACTGGAATTACAGGTGTGCGCCACCACTTGGTCACTGTCTCAGCATGTCCCATGGGTGAGGCCACACAATGTGCAGAACCAGGCATAGAACTCTGGTCCCTGCATTTGCCAAAGAAGGTACTTAGTCCACTAAGCTATCTCGCTAGCCCTTTCATTTCTTATCTAAACTAAGTTGTTGAGGAAAATCAAGATCATGTGACATCTAGAAGACACCAACAAAGGACAGTTATTTGTGTCTTGGGGGCTCTGATGGAGGAAGGAGGGGTATTAGAGAGACTTCTGGGACCAGGATCTAGTAGTCTGCCTGTACCCCAACTCCACCTTGCCTTCTTGTACTCACAACTAAAACAGAACCTAAAACCATTTTTTTCTCCTCCTTGCTTTCACATATTTACACCATGTTTGGCAAACATCTTATTCATGAGAAATCAATTTTTCATAGTTTACTGCTGTTCTTTTCAAATGAGAGAAAACTCTCATAGACATTTGGATGAGTCAAAATGAAATGAAACATGTTCTGCTTACTCTGAGACTTAATTTGCCATGACAACCAATATTTTCTATTACACATTTAGTGACCTCTCCCTAGCCTGCTTTTGCTACTCAACTTCTTGAAACAAACTTGATAAAAACAGCACCATACATTTTTAATAGCTACATTTTAAACAACAATAACAGAAAAAAAAAAATAGCTCCTGAGCCATGGCTTGCTGCTTTTTTCCAGAGCAATAACACAAACTCAGAAATGAGAACATCACATGATATTTATTGATGGTTCATTGCACACCCTGAATTTTTCTGAAGTCCTACATGACCCCCTCTTAACTATCAAGACTTAAATAACAAGAACATAGTAAATGTCCTTTGCTAGTATTACCATTGTTACTATGATTTTTATTCGGGGGAGGTGGAACCAGGGATTGAACTCAAGCCCTTGTGCTTACTCAGGCAGGTACTTATTCTACTAAGGCCATCTGCATGGCCCCTCAGCTCTCATTTTTTATAAACTTTCCATTTGCATTTATTTATTGAAACAATATAATCAACTTTTTTTTCCCCCCTCTGCTATGTGGGATTTTCTTCTAACTTCCTCAGTTCTCATTGGAAAGTGCAATCTTGTTTTAGCGTGCTTTGTTTTGTTTCTGCATCAGGCTGCTTCAGCTCATTCCTTTGCTCTTAGCTTCCAGAAGTTTGATTCTTTGCACAATAGTCATTGTACTTCAGTCTCAGCAGGGATTTACTTCTTTGTTAGGTAACTGATATTTTTTAATTGGTGGTAGAATTGTTTTCCATCATGATCTTTTTCTCTTCTTATTTTTCTGGGACTCTGGAATGATACCAAAGCTAGGGTCTCTGGACCACTTCTCCATGGTGCTCCAATCTTGATACTTTCATCTTTATTCTCTCCAGACTCCTGGTGTATTGATCTGTCCTGAATTTATTATTCTTGTCTTCTCTGGCCTAGCATCTATTGTTTAATCTGCCCAATAAGTTCTTACTTGCAAACTTTGTATTTTCAGCCTGCAGTATCCATTTCCTTGTAAACTTAAAAATCTCTATTGAAAGCTTTTCTCTTTCATTTACATTGTCAGTCTTCTATTCTTTCAAACTTACTTATAATAGTTACTTTTCTAAAATTTATTATTTTCATTGAAGAACAAATAGCAGTGAGACAGTTTCAAGACAAATTAACAGGACAGATTCAAAAAAATCAATACTTTGCAAAATGTTTTGTTATGTTTCAGTGTCATAAAAGGTGCATACATGATATTATACTTACAGTCATTATTATAGCAGATGTCTCTAATCAGTGAATGAAGAGAGTGCAGCTATATACCTATCTTAGTTCTCTACAGCTGATTTATATCACAAATTCAACAATTAACACCCTCTACTCTGTTATCTCCCCAGTGTCTTTCCATAGTACTAGAAGCCCACATAATATCTTGTCCAACCACTATTAGTGCAAATTTTGCTTCTCATAGAATTATGCAGAAACAGGGCATTTTTATCCAAACTGTACTATTTATACACACACACCATGATTCTTCCTTTGTATTCCCCTTTTGTTTTCTGAACCTGTCAAAGATAGCACTCCATTATCATTAAACCAATTTAGGTGCCTGAACTCAGCGACACAACCCAACACAGTCCAGCATTCCACAATAATAGTGAGTTATCTGAAGAAGTTGTTGACTATAGCCATTTACAGCTCAACTTATTATTATGGCCCCACATTATCTACTTCATTTTTATACTTTTCTGCTGGATGGTTAATACCAAGATAGATCAAGACCTATATACCAAAAGATGTAGCTTTTGTTTTTGATGAGGTCAGTGAAGTCCCCTCAGGGTTTATCTTGTAATCCTGTATGTTACTCTGTAGATCCTTTGTCTGTGTCATCCATGCAGATGATTCATGGCCAATGCTTGACCAATTTGCTTTCTATGAGAGCCTGAGAGAAAGTTTTCTCTCCATGTGACTCTCCCCAGGCACACTATAGAACTTCAATCTCTTTCCTCTGCGGCTCCATAATCTCCTTGTTCAGAAAATATGGGGCTCAACTGAGTTTTATGATGTTGCAGTACAGGTTCTCCTATGTCCTGAGTCTTCACTGACCTTGAAAGGCTAGGGCCAAAATGTTGGCTGGCCTTGTGGCTCTTCTATTTCTCCAATTTTGATCTGTGAACTTAGGTTGTTAACCATCCAGAAGAAAAGCTGATCTGTACCCTGCAGCATATGCCGTTCAGTTTGCCCTAACTATCTGACTCAATTGACTTTAGTTGTTGTTGTACATTTCTATTTGTATTTCTTCTTTTTATAATAGTTACTTTATTACTGTGCTTGTCCAACATAAGACTTTATGTGGGTCCGTGTTTCTTTTCTTGATTTTCTGGCACATTTTCTGAACTACACATGTGTCTAATATTTTTTTAATTGTGTACTATATGTTGGATATGAGCAAGCTGTAGAGAAGTTCACCTTTTTCCTGCAAAGAGTGTTTCCCCTTCCCTTTCACATTAATCCTCTCAAGAATTAAACAAGATCAGGGCTGGTTATAGTTTAAATTGGATTCAGTCTCTGACTATAGGGTCTCCAGGGTTAAAAGAAGTGCACATCGTAAGTTGAGTCAAATGTTACATAACAATGGAGTTATGATCTGAGAAATGTGTCCCTAGGTCATTTCATCACTGAAAACTGGGTATGCTTCACACACATTAAAGAGCAGATGATCCTAGATAACACAGCATTACAGGACCAACATAATGATTCATTATGGGCCCATCATGAACCTGAATGTCATTATGTAGCATTTAGCTACACCTCCCTGTGTGGGAGGTTTCCTATCTCTCAGAAGTATCCCTCTGCCATGAAAGCCTCATTCAAAAATGCCTCTAGTAAAAAACAAAACTAATCACATGAAATAATATCATAAGTAAAGACCTAGAGAGATAGCTCAGAGGCATAAGCACTTACCTGGCAAATGCAAGGTCTGGAGTTTGATACCTGGCCCTGCATGCATATTATTGGTTCCAGAATCCCAGAATTCTGGGCCACTGTTCTGGCCCCAGAATAAGGCATGGTGACACACCCCTATAACCACAGCATTCAGGAAGTTGAAACAAGAGGATCACTGCAAGTTTGAGACCAGCCTGGCAGCTACAAGGCCAACCTGAACTGCATAGTGGGACCCTAACTCAAAAAAAAAAAAAAAAAGCGTAGGAAGTTCCATATTTAGTCTGAAGTTTTAGGTAACTTCTTTCTGAAGTATTTTAGCACAGAGTTAAGATGAGATTTAAGGTGAGATCACCATAGGCAGAAAAAAACATTTTATGCAGTAGTCTGAAGTGAAATATCCCTAAAAGGATAGTTTATGAGCCTGAGTGAGAGGAGCACCTTGAAACATGAGGTTAGCAGAAGATTCATGCCAGGTTGTGTTTGACCTCTTACCTGTGTTAAGATTTCATGCTTAACCCACTGCATAGGGAAGTGTCAGATGCTCCGTGAAGAGTGTCTTTGAGGGAAGTAAGTAGACACAGAGACAGATTACACAGGTAGTGAAGAATGACACTGACTTAGATTGGGCTGATCACATTGAAGATGGATTTGAAACATGTCTTATAAGTAGAGTCAATAGGATTTGGTGATGAAGCTGAAAGGGTATGAGGGAAAAGGAAATATAAAAAAAATGGCTTAACTATATACAGTTTTCTTCCTGTCTTTTCATGGGTTAATGACCGTTTTTTTCAGTGTTGGATAATATTCCAATGGTTAGATACACTGCACTTCATTATACATTTACCTACTTACTGATGGAAGCTCTAGCTGCTCTCAAGCTTGGCCAGTCATGAATAAATATCCTACAAATACCCATCTACAGTTTTCCTGTAGATGTAGCTTTTTAACTCCTATAGATAAATAATAAGGAAGTTGATTACTGAATAGTGTGGCAAAACTATGTTTAACTTAGACATAAAAGAAATTTAAATGCCTAAATGAAAGAAGCCAGCTGAAAAGACTATGTACTCTACATGACATTCTGTAAGAGGAGAAACTCTGAAGAGAATAAAAAGATCAGGGGTTCCTAGGGGTTACAGAGTTAGGGAGTAATGAAAAGAAAGAGAACAGAGGATTCTCAAAGCAATGAAGCTATGTCATATGACACTATAATGTGAAATGCACACCGTATTTCTCTAAGCACTTACAATGCGCAGTACTAATAGTGAATGCTAATGTAAACTGAGCACCTTGAGTAGCAATGATGTGTCCTAGGCGGGCTCATCAGGCATAAAAACAGACCATGTGCGTGGGCATGCCGCAGTGAAGGAAGCTAAGCATGTTTAGGGACAAGGGCACATAGGGAATAATTAGACATTCTCCTCATTTTTTTGGCAGAACTCGGGGTTGAACTCAGGCCCTTGCACTTGCCGGGGAAGCACTTATTCCACTGAGCCATCTCCCCAGTCCTCTCCTCATTTTTTGCTTCAAACCTGAATGACTACTTTGAGGATAACAATATGCAATTTAGCAACCATTGTTAATTCTCTATCAACTTGTTTGGAGTTTCTGTATTGCTCTTATTGTTTTTATTCCCTTTAAATTAAATAAATTATACAGTTTTCTACCAAAAAAAAAAAAAAAATACAAAACAACTGCCATATGCACCATCTTTTTCTTCACAATAACACAGTACAGTCAAATACCCATGCCTTGTCCAGATAAGAAAGGGCAGGCCAAAAGCTGTCATGTGTACTTTGTGCTGTTCCCTCAGTAATTAATTCACAGCTGAGATGGAAAGTAAATTCTGTGTCACTAGTCTAGGACACTTCTACTCTCTCTAACTCTTTCTCTTAGTACAAAGGCACACAAGAAAAGATGCTGTAGCGATTGTCAAAGAGCTGATGCTGACATCTGTGCAACTTCTCAGTCACTCCCAAGGTCCACCCATGCCAATCACTGAGTGATCTAGAATTTATAATAGTCATAGTAAAGGGCCAGCTGAACAGTTCAGTGGACTAAAGTGCCTACAAGCAGGTGCAAGGCCCAGGATTTCATCCCCAGGTCTGCCATGCTGGCCCCACCCCCCGGGCAGGCTGAGACAGCAACCAAGACTGGGCGTGGGGGTACATGCCTATAATCCCAGCTCTTGGGAGGCTGTAAATAGGTGAATCCTATGAGTCCAGTCTAGTAGTGAGACCCTGAATACTCTGTAGACCCTTCCCTAAAATACAAAAAATAGTAGTCATAGTAATATTTGATGGACTTTACTGTGAACTTCAGAATATTTCAAACTTTTAACATGTGTTATCTCATTTGACTGATCTGGTAATCCTAAATACTATTATTAATTCACTTTAAAAATAGGAAGACTGAGATACAAAAAGACTAGGTGACAGAAATAATAATTGGCCAAACTACATACCAGAGTCCATGTGCAGCCGACTATGAATCCCAGGAGAAAATTTTAATAGTCATCATAAGTTTGAGGCCAGCTTGCAACTCATCTACATAGAAGAGCCTGCCTAAGAAAAGGACTTTTTAATTCAAACTACATCCCAACCAAGCCAGAGAGCCTTTGGGGAACATTTTCTTTCCTGAATAGTAGTCCTGTAGGCTGTGGCAGCCAGGAATTAAGTACATCTTATTCTGGATTTGGGAGGCCAAGTACCCAAGTGTCAGAAAGAATACATACAATCTTTTCTTTTTAAAGATGCGCGTGTGTGTGTGTGTGTGTGTGTGTGTGTGTGTGTGTGTGTGTGTGCCACTATGCAGCTCAGACTCATAGTGATTCTCCTGATTTCTGCCCCCCTAGTGCTGGGATTACAAGCGTGCACCACTATGCCCAGACTCCATCAAGGGCTCTGGGCACCTGGGGATGGAGCCAGCATGGCACCCGGTGTCAGAGATGGAACCCTGGCCCGTGTGTTTACCTAAGTAAGTGCTTAGCCCACTGAGCTCTACCGCTGGCCCTGAATATGCACAATCTATATAACCTTGCAATGCCATCCTGCTCTCTGGGGTCACCTTGAGATCAAGACCTAATGAGCGATTGGGAAAAGGACCTAGGTAAGGTCTCCTGAGTGCAGGAAATCTTAATGCTGACTTCCTGGCTCAGGCTTTCAGTGGTGGCTTTGGCAGTAATGAGCTCTGTGCCCCTGGATCATTCCTTAACCCTCAATTCCTTCCCCAGTTTCTCCTGGAGAAAGACAATTATCACCTTATTACTTGGGTTCCTTTATTTCTAATGTTTTTGGATTGTGTCTACTTCTTAGTTAATCGTAGTTTCAAGAGCTTTGTGGTGCTGCCTGTTAATCTACTGAGCAACCACCCCCACCCATTTTTTCTGTTCCTGCATGAAAATTTTCCCTCCCTCTCAGCATCCCAGAATTTCTTAGATAATTCTCTGTTGGTTTACAGGGTGCTCAAGAAACTTGAGCTCCGTAGATAGGTTGGCAATTAACTCATCCTGCTAGCTCACTCCCTGTGTAAAAGCGCTAAATTGCAGAGGGTGTTTATCATATGTCAAGTTGACAGTCTCCTGCTGTCAGCTTTGATTTGCTAAATACCTGCAAACGATTTGGTGACTGGGACACCTGGCCTCTAGAGCAGGCTGCATGCAAAGCTGAAGGGAGCTTCTTCTGAGGTCTTTGCAGCGCCTACTTGAGACACCCTCCTTTCTCCCCTTGGAAGAAAAAGAGACAGCAGTGTGAAAACTAAGATAGACCTTAGTCTGAACCAAAATAGATAAGGAAAGTAGAAACCTCCACCCACCATCCCTCTGCCCTGGATGATGCTATAATGATGCACTAAAATATGACCGTACAGTGTTTATTATTAGGTACCAGGACTCATGCAAAACATACCACCTATTCAAGCTTACTTATTTTATCTGTATGACATCCCAAGAGTTTAACTTGTCCCTGGTCACCCATAGCACTTGGAACCATATACAAGATTTGCACTTCCCTGGTTGAAATCTCAGGTTAGCCTAAGAATTTACCATCAAGACTCTCCATCAATTATCACTGTCCTGTACTTCATGCCCTAGCCATAGTTATCTTTTCTGCAAAGTAGTCATGAGTTAGCAAACAAAATAAAACTTCCTACTCTGTACTTCTTCTCGGCTATATGAACTAATTCCTCAATATAAGCAAAGGTGGTCTTAATCGTTTTGAGTAATTCAATGCTAAATGCAAAACTAAGTCAGTGATTTCTGACCCTCTTGGTTAGATGGGAGAAAAGAGATCTGACAACTGCTGTTGTGAACTAATCAGACATCCATGTAATAATGTTGACTCTGGCTAGATGCTGTCCCAGGCTATAAATTTAGATGTTCTAAGACAATGTCCTATTGGCTCGGTTGGACAGATTATTTTATTTGAAAAACTTCAGTGTCAGCACCAAGTTCTACTATTAATACTTGCAATGTAGTAGAGATAGACCTGCTTGAATAAAAATTTGAATTTCATGCATACACAAACTATGTTTTGCATATACAAACTATCCCATCTTGGGCAACTTGTCCCTTTGTGAGCCTTGGGGCCCACATCTGTATGATAGTGATAATAACTATGCTCACCTCAGAGGTGAGCCTGAGAATGAAATGTAACCTGCATGGGACAAAGAAGCATAGGATTGCAAAGGTGCTTGTGCATTGACATCCACTCTCTGTGAACTGGAGCTACTGAGTAAATCACCCACATGCTGGGAATCTGTGTTTCTTGCCTATACATGGAAATAATAATAATAATTAATAATAATAATAATGTTATTAGGCTATGTTTAGAGCTGGCACAGAGCACGGCTCAGTCAGTATAGTTTCATCTATTTACATGTGTTCACGTTTTAATTTCTTAATTTTTGACCTTTATATATAAACTAAGATTCTTCAAGGCCAGTGGAGAAGTAAACTTTCGTGAAATTAATGAACATGAGCACCACTCAGGAAATCAGTGAGTTTGACATCTTTGCAGACCTGCGAAGTTTCTCCCAGCTTTTATAGTTGAGTTCAGCTTCTACCCACGGAAGTATTGGGGTCTGTTTGCATCTACTCTAGAGGTATGGCAGCCTATCCTAGGTGAGGTTGCTTATAAATAACAAATTTTGTTGTTCATAATCCTGGAAACAAGGAAGTCCAAGATCAATGTCCTAGAAAACCAAACTAGCTGTTTGGTGAAGTTTTGTTTCTTGCTAATCCGCAGTACATTGATGAGGAGTAAGAAGCTTCCCAGGGTCTGTTTTCTAAGGGACCTGCTTCTGCTCATGATCAAACATCACCCAGAGACCTACTTCCTAGCACCAACACAATGGACTTCAATATGGGAATGGGGGTCAGGGCACAAGCATTGCATATGGGGGAGGGCGAGAAGTGAGACTGAGCAAAATGCTGGACATAAAGGCAACCACCTAATAGACAAAGTGTAGGGATGCTGTTGAGCAGATGCTGTGTACAGAATAGTGTGGCTTCATGAATCTGTTCAAATAGAGTAATGAACATGGTGAGGTCTTGCGTCAACCAGGAAGGCAGGGCTTTCTCTGCAAGCAAGTATAGCGCCTGCTGTCTACAATTTCCCGTATCATTATCCTTATTCCAAGACATCCAGGTCCTACTTAATGAAATGTTTCTTAGTATTTTTTAGGTCTTTCCCTCACAACATTTCCCCTCAAGCATAAAATTATTTGGCTGTAATCTTCAGTTGGGAATAGGAATTGTAGGTTTTGGTGACCAGTGAAACATTGTTCTTTGTGGGTCTGTATAACAATATGATTTTAACAGTTCTTGGGTGAAGGGGACTGGCATTACAAAGCACACTCACATCATTCTCAAGGAAGCTTGTCCTGAAGAGATGCATGAGCAACTGTCTCCTCCAGAGGTCTGCACACATAAGGGAACTAGAAGGAGGCAGATTTATTAAAATTGAGTTCTTTTCTTTAGCTTTGTTTTGTTGTTTATTTATCTTAGATATTTTCATTTCCAATGCCCAGAGAAAAAAGTCACAACTTCAGATCTATGACACAAGAAGATCTGATGGCTCAGGGTTCAGTATGAACCCCAATTTCAGGTATAGTAGTATACCTGTGCTCTGAACCACTGAAGCATCACAAAAAGCAAAGAGATGGTGTGGTGAGCTAGAGAGAGTATGGGTCTTGGGCTCAGGAACCTTGATCAAGCTCCTCCTTGGTGACTGGCAGTCAGAGATTACTTCTGTCCATGTGGCATTCTTTCTCTGTGTAAACACAGACACTATTGTACACACCAGAAGGGGTTTGTTAGAACTCAAATGGCATTGTGCACACATGGTCCTTATAGTGATTTCTGGAGAAAAAGCAAATATAGGTGAGTTCACCTTGGCATTTTCAGTTTCTCATCAGAAAGAAGTTCTTCCAACAGGCTTTGAAGCTTGTCCTCTGCTCTTCATGTTTAAATACTCAGGCTTGGGTACTAAGTGATACCAAAGGTCTTTGTTGAACATTACTGAATAGAGGCATGAAACCAGCAGATTCTATGTATTCTAATATTGAGCTCCAATTTTCATTAACACCTTCACTTGACAGATAAAGAAACTGAGGCTTTGCTCTGAAATAATTCCATCAGTGACCTAGTTAGAAAGTAGTAGAATCCAGTTGGGATCTTGATCTACCAGAATTCCGTGGCAACGTATGCATCCTCTGCAATTTTCAGCCCCTCTAAATTTTCTGTTCATTGGCCTTGTTTATCCATACATATATAAAAATTATTCATATTTTATATTCATGTACTATATTCACATATTTAAGGTATAGCAACATAATATTTTTATACACTAAACAATAGAGAGTATATATACATAGATCTAGTTCTCACTTGTGAATTATTCTAAGCACTTTTTCCACAGTAAAGCTTCAACTTATTTGGAATTCGTGCCTTCTGTTGGATAGAATACTACTAGCCTTGGTTCAGCAAACACTGCTCATCCAGCATGAGGTTATGGTATTCTGGGTTGTTGGAATCACATATGGAAGCAGGCTATCCTCAAGTATCCACAGGATATTAGAAGTACAAAGTCAGGAACACAGACTGGTGACCATTGCTATTTTCTTCTTAAGCCAAGCCGCCTAGCTGAATGTACACGTCTACCTAACGCGCGTGGTCCTACTGCCTGTTGCACAGAGCTAGCAGTGGCTTTAGGAATTATCTTGTCCCTCTCTCATGTGACAGCAGAGGGCTGGGAGGACTGGAGGTTAAGAGTGGCCGTGTGACCACAGGAGAAGAGCAGCAGCAGCAGAAGTAACAGCCCTGATCACAGCCATTGCAGGGGCAGCCTGGGTCTTCCCTCTGAGCTGCAGACGGTGCTGTGTGCTTCACGCACAGCATTTTAGTTTGATTTCACAAAAATCTATCAAAATTTAACATTATTTTGTCCTCCCTTATTAATAAAGAAACAGAGAGGCTAGATAATTTCTTCAAGGTCAGTTAGCCAAGAAGTAAAGGCACTCGTATTTATAGTGCGTGAACTGCAATACACAATATCAACAACACACAATATACCACTGTGATATAAAATATCAACTACATTTTAAGAGGGTTGTCACACTGGATTTCTTTGTCATACATAAATTTGGTGGGTGAGTAATTTTGATATATGCAAAACCATTTAAGAAAGTCAGATTCAAGTTATAAAACATGAAAATGTTGTCAATGGCTGTGAATTAACCTTCTTTGAATATTTAAAAAGGATTAGCAAACTGTGATTTGTGGGCCTAATCGAGTTCACTGTTCATTACTGTAAACTTCACTGAAATACTGTCAGTGCTCTTCCTTTACATATTGTCTATGGGCATGCTTTCATGGGACAGTGTCAGATAAATTGTTCCAAGAGAGACTGTATATCCTGCGAAAACAAAAATGGTTACTCACTAGATCTCTGTAGGGAAAAAAATCCTGCAGGCTGCAGACTAAAGAATGCCCAGTTCTAATGATGATACGCCTATCCACACACACCCATCGTATTCCAGCCGCCTCATGGCTCTGGAGAGATAACTGAACTTCCAAATTTGAGATTTACTCTTACTTGCTTATTCAAAGGGTAGGATTTATCTATTAACAAATAATATATATTATATTATGTATTCATAAATAATATTTAATACATTAAATGTTTACATGTACATTGATTATATGTTTAATATTTATATATTTTCTACTGAAGAATGCACATAAGAATAATTCATAAGCAAAAGCATGCAAAGTACAAAAATACTACTAGTACTACCAACACAGTTATAGAGCAGAGAAATTTCCTCTACCAACCGCTGTTTTAGGCATTACTTTTAGCCCTCCAGAACCAACCTTGCGTACCTACCTGTCCATTCCTGAGTCTCTCTCAAAGGCCACTGTGTACATTTACATTTTTGTGACCTACAATTTTTCATATTTGAGCTTAAAATTAGGAAATATGTTAAAATTTTTATTACAATGCTAGGTTCAGCAGGGTACCCATACAATGCAATCGTTCATCTTGTGTATGCATAAACAAATGTGTACACATTGTATATGTGTATAACTTTTATGAGATACATACAGAATTATAGAATTAATCTTCTTTTCCCTAATTTGAAACTACCACCATTTCATGAGACTTCTGTTCATCAATCATGTTCCTTATCTTTTTGAAACTAGCAGTTCCTTGGTAGGATGCTCACCCTGGCTAACTATATATGCTGATACCTGTGAACTAAGCAACCACGCAGAAGATAGCAATGTGTGATAGCAGGGTCGTGCTTGGAATGCCTGTCATTCTGGTCTTCCAAGTATGTACTGCTTGTCATATCATACCACTTACTGCCATACTGTCTCTCAAGTAAACGTTTGTTTTAAAAAATGTAATGAATGTAAACAAGATAAAAGGTATCATAGGACTACCCTGCTACAATACTGTATATATTCTAAATCTCTGCATAAAAATATGTAATTATTTATTCCTATCTTTTAATTTTTGTATTTCTTAAATTTTTTTATTCTTCATACTCTGTGGGAACTTAAAGTTTAACTTATCAATATTTGATGGAAAATACCTGTTCCATGTTATGCCTAAGATGTTTGATATTCAGATAGTGAGGTTAAACTCAACTGCCTACACTGTAGAGTACTAATAATAAGCTTCTCTTCTGGGGGATTAACAACTTAATTTTGCAGACCAAAAATTAGAGAAAAAGAAGGGCTCTAAGGACAGCCAATATTTTGACCCTAGCCTTTCAAGGTCAGTGAGGACTCAGAACATAAAAGAGCCTGTACTGTAATATCATGTAACTCAGTTGTGCCCCAAATTTTCTGATCAAGGAGATTATGGGGCCACAGAGGAAAGTGATCAATGATGTATAATATGCCTATGGAGAGTCACATAGAGAGAAAACATTCTCTCAGATTTTCACAGAGAGCAAATTGGTCAAGCAATGGCCATGACTCATCCACATGGCTGACACTGACAAAGAATCTACAAACAGTACAGGGTTTTTGGATAAATCCTGAGGGGATTTGACTGACCTTGTTAGATATAAAAGCTGTACTTCTTGTCATATAGGTCTTGCTTTATTTGGTCTTAACCAATTAGCATAAATGTATAAAAACCAAGTATAAAAAGTAAAGCCATAATAATATGCTGAGCTGTGAAAGGCTCAAGTCAACAACTTCTGACATTGCCAGTCCTACAGATAACCCACTACTGTTATGAACTACTAGATTATATTGGAATATTTTGCTGAATTCATGCATCTACAATTTTTAAATGGTGATAGAATACCCATCTCTGACAAAACTAAATAAAAGAGGAGATACAAATGAAGGACCGTTTTATATATCTATATTCAAAATAGGATATACAGTCACTTTATTTTAATTCAATCAATAGAAAGATTTGTTCTAATAGTGTTTGTGGACAGGGTATCATGTCTGCATCTTGGTCTTGAATAGCCACTAAGAAGACAACATGCTATGTATTAAGTATTAAAGCTGTCCTACTAATAGGTTTTGAAACTGTCTCATTGCTATTTGTTTCTCAATAGATTTTAAGAAAAAATATATATATATATATTCTATAAACATTGAACAAAATTCCTGCCTGCCCAGCAAATACTGAACAAGTTAAGATGAGATGTAAGTGATTCAAATGATGTTAAATGTGTTTGTAATTTCAGGTTTTTGATATGCATCAAATGTTTGATTACCTAATAAAGAGTATTTAGGATAAAAAAAATCATGTTCTTATCATAATTCAGTTTTCTTTTTGTTAGTACCTACCTGGCATGCCTATTTCTGTCACTTCCCCCCAAATTCTTTCCCAATTCTTGAATTTAAATGTGTATGTTTAAATATCGGAGGAGTGAAGTTTGAAACATCTTATATACCAGTCTATGTCTTGTAATTGGCAAGAGCAATCCATTTTGATTATTACTCATATATAACTGTCTTGTTCTTCTTGCTCTGACTATGGTATTATTCTGTCTCCCTTTCTTTATTCCTCTCTTTCAGTTCACTGGTATACTAATTAAGTCAGCTCCTCTACTGCTGGGACACAATACCTGACTCCTCCAACTTACAGAAGAGACTTAATTAAGCTTACAGTTTCAAGAGACTCGGTGTATGGTCACCAAGCTGCAAGCCAGAAACTTCATGGCAGAGAGGTGTGGTACAACAAGCCTAACTTCATGGCACTTGGGAAGCATAGCAGGGGAAAAGTTCAGGAGATGCCTGGGCAGAATAATCTAAAAAGTACCCATACCTCCATCGCCCACCGAAACCCATTCGGGTTTCTGATCTGCTGTGCATATCTTCATCCCCTGGAGTTGATGAAGCAGGTGGTATTCATATGCAAACACATCTCACTAAGCCACAATTAATATTCCAACAGAGACAATGGCAAGTTGATCATTTGGCTAATCAGAATACAATCATCCTTTTCCCAAAGTGTCACTGACTCGTTCATTCTTCAGAAGTGTAAGTCAAAATTGCCATACGATACCTGAGGAAAACTCTTAGCCATGAACCACTGTAATTTTTTTAAATGTATAGAAAAATGTTACATAATTCCAAGATACAGTGGCAAGCACCCCATTCTCAAAGGGAGGGGTAGAAAAGAGTTAAATGAAAGCACAACTGTGAAACCCATACTGGGATTCATGAGGTCCTGTGGCTCCATATCTGCTTTCTGGGGGCATGCGCTTAACTTCATACCATGAATGTTTAACATAGAATTCAAAGTTAATCAATAAAATAATAGTAACACCAACAAAATCTTTTTTAGCCACAACAGTTCATCCTATTTGAGAAAAATATTGGGCTATAAAAATGATCACTACTTTTATGTTTGTCTACAATAATATTTCAAAGTCTGCTTCCAAAGAGGGTGACATTTTTATTCATTCTTGATGCTCAGTAGCAAAAAAAAAAAAAAAAAAAAAAAACCAGAAATTTCTTTCATTTTTTCTTTCCTTATGCAATTTTCAGCCATCCTTACAGACACTGGCCCTTAGAAGTACTCAAGGAAATGCTCATAATGTGAAAAATAGCTGGCTTATAACCAGGCAATGAGATTTTACAGAATATGAATAAAAGGCTCTGATAAGACTGTACTATAATCATAGTGAGAATAAGACAAAGGCGAAGTCACACTGTAACCACAATGGACTGAACTCAGCCTCCTCTGATGGACAGGCTGATTCAGTTGCTTTTGTTCTCCTGCTTTCTAGATAACATGCATTAAGATGTCCAATTACCAAACTGTCTGGGCTTCCCAAAGAACTTCTAGTGGAGAACTAGCTTCTGCCTTCTCAAGCACTTCTGAGAATTTTTCAACCTAAGTCTCATCCCACAAGAAGCCCCTCCTGGCCCCTCCCCCCCAAAAAAAACATGATTACGCTGATTACTCAGAAAAGGGTTCTACCTGACTGTAGCAAACTAAATCACATCTTTTTCCCCGTGTGTTCCAGGTAGCATTTGTCTAGTGGCTTCAACAGTTTGGGAATTTATTCTTAGCAATGGCAAGCTTATGATGTAATTGGTTATTCCGATTTAGCAACATTTCTAAAATATTCTATTTTTACAACCAAAGTTTTAAAAAAAACCTGACTTCTAGAAGGGTTTAAAAAGTGATACATGTAGTAGATATAATTTATCTTTAAAAAATTATGCCTTAGTAATGAAAAAGGTGTGCTGAAATAAAGAACATTAGAAGAAAAATGTAGTCCTCAACATGCTTAACCCATTATGTACCTTACTTAACACTACTTAATTTCAGTTTCTCCAATCATAACATAGTATATTAAATCTGTTGGCTGATTTTCCAGTTTTACTGATCAAAGGTATAGAACGTATAGCTTATTTAGAAAGATCTCTAAATATACCTATGGAAATGCTCCTATCACCCAGAGAAGTTTTTATACTCATGGAGGGATTTGCAATACCTATATCAATATAATCAGAATTCTGAAAATGAGACACACTATTATTATTTTTGAAAATATGTCAAATGATTTCAGTGTCTAGTCAGTTTCAGAAGAAGTGGATGAGAGCTGTGCTCTGCAAAACATAAAAGCTCACACAAACCACTTTTGATCTTGGTAAAAATATAGATTTTGATCCAATACCTTTGATAGGGGCAGGAGATGGCAAAAATTCTGTATTTCTACCTAATTACCAGTAATGGGATTTTCAAACCATGAAACAGCTATATGATAGCTGACATTAAACCAGTGAATAGAGACTCTAAACAATATCTTTAATAGACAAGGGGATTATAAAAACTATAAATACTGTCATAGCTCAAATGGATAGCAAACATAAGAGGCAGTAATACTTAAGAAGTTGTCAAGGGAAAGGAAACTTTATCTGTGTATAAAATAATGTCTCTTGATCATATTTCTTTCCTCCCATTTCTTCACCTTCTCCAAGGGTTAGGGTACAACAGATAGAAAAACTTAAGCACAGAATGAAGAAGAAAACAGGAAAATGCAAAAGAAAATAACAGCAACTTTCGTCTGTAAGTAGCTATAAAGGAATTAAGCACTCATGGAAATTATTTTCTGTTTGTTTGACAAATTGGAAATAATTGGGGCCAGGAGATGGCTCAGTGGAATAAGCACTTCCCTGACAAGCACAAGGGCCTGAGTTCAATCCCCGATTCCACCAAAAAAAAATTGGAAATAATTATTGATATGTGTACTTAAATGTTTGTATGATGCCTTTATAAATAATGAGCTATTAAAAAAGAAAAGATGGGTCAATATGTGCTAACTCACTGAGAAATGTTCTGGGTGCAGTACACATAAATGTTTCATTAGATAGAAAATGATAAAAAGAAATTGGAAAGATTTTGAACATTAAGATTCTTCAGTATCCAGTGAAGCTAAGTAAAGATAAATTTTAGAAAGCTCTGCCTAGACACGAATTAAATAGTCTGCACAATAGTTCCAATTAAAATCTCCCAAGACAGGTATTCTATAGGTAAACTTTCAACATCAAATATCAAATAAGTACTAATATTAAAAGATACTAGGAAAAATAAGACCTCACCACTGCCTTTAAGTAACTCATGAATCTAGTAAAAACGCTATGATGTCATTGGTAAACATTTGATCAGTTATACTTCTCCTATTAACTGGAAATTTAGTGTTGTGCTTGTGATTTCTTTTCTTTCTCCCTCCTAGAATTTTGCCAACAGCAGGTGTCTTCTCTGAATGCTGCTAACATAATGCACTCTGAGGATAAGGAGAATAAGAAGATAATAGTAGAAAATGCTTCAATTGTCTCAATCTACCCAGTTTATGACCTGCAAGACCTGAAGCTGACCAGGTATTGGTAGACAGGCTAATGTGTGGCTTTGTGTGTTCCCAGAGATTATCACCTGGGCTGCTGGATCACAGTGAGAGAAAATGTTTTTGTTCCAGAAAATCACAGGAAAGAAGAGAGAATGGATGGTTGGACTTGGAGGTTTGCTGCTCCTGAACAATCTTTGCTTTGATTTGATCATTCTGTTTTTGAAGGTGTTCCTTGTAACTTCTGTGGAATGAAATTGGCTTGACTAGGGGTAGTTTGGAGAGAATGCACAAGTGTGAAGGTTTTGGAGAGGAAGAAAAGAGACTTCAGTGATCAACTTGTTCATGGTGAGTCATTCTATTGACTCAGCTCACCACAGATGTGAATATTCCTGTTTCATGTTCAGAAAGGGGTGGAAAGTTGGCCGAAGCCTAATGTATCTGAAATGCAAAGAAGCAGTGATACCATCCTCTGAGCCTAAGATATTGTATTTTATGTTCTCAATGGGCTGGAATAACTGATCAAAGCATGGCCAAGTTGTATAGTTTGACTGTTTCTTCTCACTCATCAGTACTATGCTCCATTGTCATGTACACTCTTAATCTCAAGGTGCATGGTAAGGAGAAGCGCTTGGTTCAATCCAAATATGTCTTCATGGGAAGATACCTAATCATATCTCCAGTGAAGAGACAGGTATCATGGAAATTATCCTTGCATAGAGTTTTGACTAAAGACTATAACGTTCTGAGGTAGTTAAGGCCTCATGGCAAGGGTATGCTTTGGGTTACATTGGTTTGACTATGATTTGCTTCAGTGTGAGTCTCTTTGCATTTATCCAACTTCTGGTTCTTTTTGCATTCTTAGAATGTAGATAGTTTACTCGATTCAGAGAAATTCCTACATTTCTTGATTTGTCTTTCTTCATTATCTTTATTTTCCTTGTCTTCTGAGGGTCCTATCACACGCTTATTAATATTCTTTTTAGTCTCCTATAGGTCTGTGAAGTTTTGTTCACTTCTTTGTAGTTGTTTTTTTTTTCCTATTTTTCAGATTGAAAATTTTCTGTTAACCTGTCCTGTTACAGTTTGTGACTAGATGTGCCCCCAATCCTCATATAGTTAGGGGATGATCTTCTAGAGTTTGTACTTAATTCATGATGCAGTGCTGGGATTATGGGTGTGAATGTTGCTCTGGGAGTATGGGCGTGAGTGCTACAACCACTCTGGGGTGGATAGCCTGAATGCAATAAAGGGAAGGGAGCGAGGCTTGCTCTCTGCTGCTGTCACTGCTCCTCTCTTGTTGTTTTTGCTATTTTGCTGTTTTCTGTCACCATGAGAGATTGTGCTCTGCATATGTCATTCTCCCTTGGAGCCAGCCAAGAGTGCATTAAAACCTGTTGAGTATTTTATCCCAGTGACAAGAGAAAAGTAACTGAGCCATGTCGTCAACTTCATTGATTGTTCGCTCAAATCTGTTGATCTCTTATGAATTTTTGTTTCAGTTATTTTTGTTTTGCAAGTCCAGAATTTCGATTCGGTTCTTTTTGAAATTTCTATTTCCTTACTGGAAAAAAAGCTATTTATGTATGGTTATGGTTTCATTTTATTCCTTAGGCTATGGCTTTAGTTATTTGAATGTATTTGTATGAGTTACTTTGAAATAGTTGTCTAATAAGTCCAGTATTTAAAACACTTTACAGTCAGTATCCATAACAGCTACTGTTACCAACTGTTTCAAATAGATGCTTTTTATTGATATACCAGTTGATCACCTTATAGAATAGTAGGCAAAACTACCAGCAACCCTCTTTTCTGAAGGTGGCAAGAATATTGCTTCTTTATAGGATTTTGTTATGTTTTTTCTAGAATTAAAAAAAAAATGTTATTGAATTATGCTCTTTATCATCATGTGGTCTTTAAATAATTTTTTAAATTCATCCTAAGAGTCAAAGTTACTAAAGACCTTGCTCTCATTTGTCTTTTGGGCTTTCAACAAAGAAGGAATTAATGATGAAGTGTGCATCAAAAAAAAAAAAAAAAAAAAAAAAAAACAGCTGGAATAAATGGTTGAAACATGGTTTTCAAATCAGTCAGATCAGACTCCTGACCTCTGGCTCAGGGCCAGCAAGCACAAACAACTCCATTTGAAGATAGATTCACAGCACAACCAATTTCAGAGTGTCTGCAGTGGCTTGGAGCCTATGCAATGCCTCCTGCGAAGCCAACAGACAGTCACCTGGTGACCAGCGTGCGCCTGTTGCTTCCTTACCAGTTATCCCTAAAAGTCAGGATCCAAAGCCTAAACATGATCACAATGTAATAAACGAGGTAAGACTGGAGCTCCTGGAGTGTCTGGGCCCTCTCTCTACCAGGCTGAGTCTCCATCAGAGGACTTCTTCGATCTCTAAGACATTCATGTCTTCTGTCAAGTATAGAGATCACATCATACTTTTTGTAAAAGGCAAAAGATTTACATGATATGAAGAGAGACCAGAGTACGCATCATACTTTTTGTAAGAATCCTTCTGGCTCTAACATTAACAGGTCTCTGAATTCTTCCTGCTTTCCCAATTCAGAACACCATTCATTTGATACTTACTGTTGGTACTTTTTAGTATCTCCCCAGCCAAACTAAGTCCTTTTGGGAAAAGTCCATTTTGATTACTTATATTATATCTCAAATACTTCTTAGATTCGTTTATGGCCCTAAAAACAAGTCACTTACAGGCAATATTGGGAAAAACCAGTCTTCTAGACCATGCCTCTTCCTATCTATTTCTATTATCCATTAAGTATTGAAAAATATTTCTTATTACTGTAAGATTCTAATCTTAGCTTCAAGTGACTTAGCATACATGGATAGTAAAAAACAAACCTTCCAAGCCAGATTATTTCATTATGTGCTGAGATGTTTGGGAGTATTTTCTTTATAGGATTCTGCTCTTATCATACCAAGATACACATTTAAAAATTTCATGATCCTTGAGGATATCCTTGAGAAGTTTTGAGTTCTTCCTTGGCTTTATCTGTAACTAGCAAGTATGGAAACTTCATTGTTTCCTCCTTCATGAAATTGAGACAGAAGAAAATCTGTCATACCAGAATACAGACAGCCATCAGAAGGTGTGCACAAGAAAACGTCCTCTCCTAGACAACTGTGAGAGACCATGCCTCTAACGGCACCTGATTTCAGATTCCATCACTTAACAATATGACAAAAAAAAATGGTCTATTGCTTTAAACCTCCTAGCATACAGTAATTTGTTTGAAAGTTCTAGAAAAGTAATAAATACAATTGACTATTAAAATAAACTGGAGAGCATTTTGGAAGTACACATGCTTGGGCTTTATGCAAGGAATCATTTATCATGAAATGTAAGAGGAATTATAAAAATCTATATTTCCTTTAAAATTCTTGAGATAATTCTGTTCAAGAATTGATAACCATTGATATATAATATCATTGGTATTTATATAAAGTGTATAAAAGGAATGCATGCCTTTGTACAAGATATAAATGTCTAAAATCAAATGTGAGAAATGTCAACTTGGGGTTTAATCTTGTTCCACGTTCTCACACACTGACCATGGCATCCCATGCTGTGGTATGTAGTACATATTAAAAGTAATATCTTTATGGCTAAGAACATCACTAAGTCTCAGAGTTTCTGCTAAGAGCTCTATGTGAGCTATCTTGTTTAATCCTAAAGACATTCCTATGGGATGCAGTTGATTATTATTTCCCATTTCGGGGCAGCTAGATTCAGAGAAGTGATTTTCACTAGGTCACACAAGCCTGTTAATTGGGCGGAGCAGAAATTTAAACACAGATGGTGTAATTCAAGAAGTGGCTCTCTTTAGTACACTAATTCAATGCTTCTGATTTAATTTATTATCTCTAAAATGGAAAGCACCTTCCCATGATTGTGAGACATGGGAAATAGAAATAAAGATTCTTTCTTGTAGGTAGGTCCTTGGGAAGGAGCCCTCAGCACACCTGGAGACCACGAAGAGTCCAAGATGTGTGTAGAGGGCTAAGGGCACAGGATGCATTCATATTTGTTGCCTTTATTAGGGTTCAGGGAATTTTGCAAGCAGATTTTCTGCATAGAACTTTTATTTGTTGGGTTTTAAATAAACAGGCATAAATTCTAGGAGATAATGCTGTGACTGACAGGTACATGCTGTGCCATAGCTTTATAGTCCTGTAGCACATGGGCCTCGGTGAGGTCAGGGAAGTAGATTGCATGCAGAAGTTGTTCCATAGGGAAATGGTCACCAGGAGACAAGTATAGAAGGCAGATATCTGGCTTGATTGGATTGAACTGGAGCTAGGGTAGAGCTGAAATCTGGATTAATGGGTAAATAACCTCAACATCTGGTGTATGACAGTTAAAAGCTATATTCAAAATGGGTACTAAGGCAACATAAGAATCTACTGCAATTTCCTAAAATTAGATTATTTATGTTAGATGCACACACAGTTGTTTTTGATCTATGAAGATGTAGGATTAAAAGCACTGGTACAGGAATGTATTCTCTTTTTTGCATTTTCTTCAATTCTGTCTGATTACTTGAATGGGGAAATCTCAATTTGGTGTTAGTCAATTTTTAATCACTGAATAATGGTATTAAATGAAAGACTAGACCTGAATATCTGAGCCTCTAACAGGCAGAAGTGTTGGCGGTAAATGGTAGGAATTGGTGTTTACTGTGCTCATTTCCGCAACTTTATTTATGGCAGTTAATGCTGGTTTCCCATGTAAGGTGGTGATAGTTACTTTCTAAATGCATACATACATATTTTAAATACAGAAATTAATTTGAAGAAAAATATACAGTAATATTAGTGTCAATAGTAGAACAAGCTGGACCCCACCCCATGATGGTGATGAATGACTAAAATATGGGAAACACTGCAGTATGTACCAAATAAACATTAAACTTCTTTTTAACCTTTCTACTGCTCTGGCCCTAAACTAACCTTCCCAACCCCTGCTCTTTGATTCAATGTTTAAGCAACAAAAAGAGGGTAAAGAGGCTGACTATGCTATAGCTGCTCAAAGAATCCATGGGTGGCACCGAGCAATCAAAGACATTCAAGAGTATGGTGCCAGTGAGCACGTGTGGCTCTAGGAGATGCTGACCTCCAAGACATAAGTAGAGAGAAGTTGTTGGAGAACTGGAAAATAAACAGGACACACCCCCATTTGAAGCACAACTGACTACTGTTTTGAGACTTGCTTTATCTCCCTACTGTACATACACACTCATGGCCACTGGGAGACATATTTCTGCTGTAGGATGCCTTTTTTTCTAGTGTTCATTAAAGAAGGGGTTAAAAATAGATCTAAGCTGAGATCATTAAAAAATATACCTCTCCTGGAGACTTTACAGTTGAAATACAAGTTGCTATTCAATTGTCATCATCTCTCGAACTGGAATGATACATAAACTACAAACGATGTATATCTTGTTCCATGTTTGATTCTTGACATATGCACGGGAAAATAGAAGTCATCAACCTATATAAGGAGGTATGACACAGGCAAAGGACAGGAAGAAAGGACAGGAAAGGAAGATTCTATAGATTCAATGAGACAAACAGAGCTATCTCTAATAATTAATTCCTGGTTTTAGAAGATTATAGTTACCCCATGCACTAACTCAAAATTTAGAACCTTCAACAATTATCTTATGAGTGTTGTTTCATTATAGCTCATAATTTTGGGTACAGAAGCTAGCAGAAAAACTTAGTTGCATAGTCTCCTTGTTCGTATGTCATTGATCAAGGTTATTCAGTAGTATTCAGCCAACAAACAAGTTGACCTGATAGGATCATCTTGGCTCCACCCATATGTTAGTTTTCTATTGCTATAACAAAATACTTCAGGCTATATGGTAAATAAACAAAAGAGGTTTACTCAACTCACAATTGTGAAGAATGGTATTCCAAGATTTGAAGCCTCATTGTTTTGGCCTCTGGTAAGGAACTTATGAAGGATGACATCTTAGCCAGAGACCACAAGAGATAAAGATCAAATGGTGAGATAGGGAGCCAGAGAGTCAGGAGGAGCAGATTTGTTCTTTTATAACCATCTTTTCTAATAAATGGACTCCCACAAAATGTACTTTACCATTTTCAAGGGCAGTAGTCCCAATCACCAATCACCTCACAACAGGTTCTATCTCTTAAGGTTCTACCAGCTCTACACACCACCACTTTGGAGAATGAGTTTCCAATACAGTACTTCTTAGGGACAAACCACACCAAAACTTTAGCAGCTTATGTGCAGTGCTTGGTAAACCTGACAAGGAAAGCTTTAGCCAGGGCTCCCTTTGTAGCCGCGTTGCCTGTGTAGCATGGCAGTGGGCCTGAGATTAGCTAGACTTCTTTCAGAGTTGCTTAGTTTTGTCATAAAAATCATCCAAAGAGAGAAAAAGGAGCTCCTGGTCCCATAAGTTCAAGGCTGAATCCTCACACTGTTCTTTTCTGTGACATTACTATGCACGCAATTCACTAAGTCATGGCAGATTTAAGGGAAAAGGCTTAACCTCTCAATGAAAATATTAGAAAGGGATTTGTAGCTGCCCTTCATGATGACAGGCTGCAATGCAGTTCTTGAAAACTGTTCTCTTCCTCCACAAGAGGCGTCATGATTTTGGTAAGCTTACTGGAGATGCTTTTGGTTACTTACAATATCTATAATGGATCAATTAGAAGAGCAATGTTTTGCATTTGGCTAGCAATCAAAAAGTCCTTTGAATGAAGTGAATATACCAGTGCACTGAATGAAAAGCTGAGAGTATTAGAACAGGTTAATGAGTTAGGTTACCTTGAAAAACAGAAGGTTCAAATATTGACTTTTCTTTTAAAGCTCACTGGTGTCCCAAATTTTCTGATCAAGGAGATTATGGGGCCACAGAGAAAAACGATCAGCAATGTGTAGTGTGCCTAAGGAGAGTCACCTAGAGAGAAAAATTTCTCTCAGGCTTTCACAGAGAGCAAATTTGTCAAGCAATGGCCATGACTCATCCGTATGGCTGACACTGACAAAAAAATCTACACAGTGCTTCACATGGTTCCAGCATAAATCCTAAGGGGATTTGACTGACCTTGTCAGAAACAAAAGTTACATTTTTACTTAAATAGGTCTTGCTTTAACTTGGTCTTGACCATCCAGCAGAAAGGTATAACTACAAGGCATAAAAAGTAATATCATATTAATATGCTGAGCTGTAAAAGGCTCAAGTCAACAACTTCTGACAATCACCAGTTCTGCTGATAATTCACTACTATTATGGACTACTGGAGTATACTAGGCTATTTTGCTGAATTTAAATACCTACAATCTTTAAACTGGTTTCAAGTATGAAAAGGTCCTTTAAAGACTTCTCCAAATACAGTTTCTTTAACTGCAGTGAAACACCCATCTGTGAAAAAAATAGCAGTGTCTAATTGTTGGGAGCCATGAAGTTAGGAAATTGGTCAAGTATCTGTAAGTGGTACTTGAGCCAGTGCCTAAAGCAAACAAGGTACCTCATTCCTGAGATGAACATTCTGTCTGGTTAAGGTTTACTATCAGTTGCCAAGCAATCTAGTGTCATGCATTACTAACTTCACAAAAGTATAAATAAAGAACAGTTTTGTTATGAAGAAAAGGGGGGAAGTAAAAAAATATATATGTATATACAAGAGAGTGAGGATAGATATACAGCTACTTTCTCTTAGTTCAGTGAGAATAAAAGTTTGTACTAATATTGTTCAGACAAGATATCATGTCTGCATCTTGTCCTCTGAATAACTACTATGAAGACAACAATATGCAATATGTTAATTATTGTAAACATCCCACTAACCTGTATTGAAACAGTTTCATCACTATTTTATCTTTTTTTCCTATTAAAATGGATAAAAATATAAACAAATTAAAAGTAAATGATATGAAAAATTTTTTTAAATGTTGACTTTTGCAGGTTTTGTGACCCCAGACTTATTCATTTCCTGAGCTCTGGATCTGCAAAGGAGAAAGAATGCCAGTGTCTAATTGGTACTTTGGCAGAAGGAGACAAATGTGTTCATACACATGAAACTTGGTACGGTTTTGCTCATGGAAGCCATCCAATGGGTGCCATTGTTATTATTTTTCTTAAGTATTGTGAATAGTTTCAACTCATAAGAGAAAGGTTATACACTCAGGAACATAAATTCAACTGAGAGATAGGGCTCCCTACTGAGAAATAGATGGTATTTAGCTAGCATTAAATTAATGTTAGAATAGAGTACAGAAGGGTTATTCAAAGAAAGGTTACTATTATATATTAGGGAATCAGAAAAGTTTCTGAAGTCAGAGCCAGTTTTGCAACAGGCTTTAAAGGATACACAGGGTTCAAACAAATAAAGTCAGTGAAAGCATTTAAGTCATTAGAACAAAAGTAGCAAAGACAGCCAGGCAACCATGTCTTGGCATGGTAAGAAATCCTTCAAGAACCAAGATGAATGTGCATACTTGGAAGATTAGGGAAGGAAAATAGTATCAAGGGAAAGGGAGACTTGGTTGCCAAATTAGTGCCTATGAAACTTATGTTTTTTACTGGAAAGTTCCTTGAAAATATTATAAAATGAGGTTTAACATAATATACTAATATCGTTTTGATTCTACTTTTCAAAAGAAGAAAAATAACAAAAAAAAAACAGAAATGATACAAAGTTTCATTAAATAAGATGATAGGAATTCAACAATGGCTGTTGCATTGCATTGTTGTCTTCACAGTAGTTGCTCAAATTACATAACCATGCAAAATTGGTAAAAAAAAAATTATAGAAAAGCATTAACTTTTGCCTTCCATAGATCTGTAAAAATCTGCAGCATAATTATCCCAGCTATCCTGTGTATAAGAGTATATAGGAGTAAGCAAAGAAAGAAACCATTTTCAAAAGACTACTGACCTCTGGATGTAATATAGACATAAAGTGAAAGAAGACTGGGGCTACCTGATGACAGTCGGAGATGAATGGATGCCGTGCATGCGGGAGATTGTCACTCAGCCGGGCATGGTGGCACATGCCTGTAATCCCAGCACTCGGGAGGCTGAGGTAGGAGGATTGTTGTGAGTTCGAGACCAGCCTGAGCTACAAAGTGAGCTCGAGGCCAGCCTGAACTGCATAGTGAGACCCTGTCTCAAAAAGACAAAAAAAAAAAAAAGAGATTGTCACTCAGGTGATGCTGCCAGAAATCGCAGCTGACTGGAAGTGAGTGACAAAAAGGGAGTCTTTTGCGATGTCACAAAGAATGAATTCTGAATGAGAGTAACTGGAATTGCATTACTGACAAAAATGGCGACATTGGAGATTATTACTAATTTACATCAAGAGGAGTGCTGTGCCCCCAGGGGATGCTGAGACACAACTGAGACGGGGCTGGTGGCATGCACCTGTAATCCCAGCTCTTGGGAGGCTGTGAAAGGGCAGATCACTATGAGTCTGATCTAGTAGTGAGACCCTGAACATCCTGTACACCCTTCCCTAAATTACAGGGGGGAAAAAGGAATGCTGGTTGTAAGAGAAAGGACAAAGAACCTTGGATGGAAGGATGAAGACAACGGGAGGACAGGGAATATTAATAGAGTGCAGATATTCAACCTTCAAAGCAGAAAATACACAGAGGAGGCCATGCATCAGTCAGCTTAGAAGCACACGCATTTACACACTTGAGCTAGAGTTTCAGAATTAATGGGTCATGTGGGAGACCATTTGTATTCTTAAACCCCAGAGACTACCTGTTGTGATTGCCAGGGGTTCTTAACCACAAACCAGGCTTTAAATTCCCAGGTTGGGATATAAATAAGAGTTCTTTCCAAGCATTCTCTTTCTATAGTGACGCATGTATCCATACTGAAATTGTGGATACTTGGAATGCGTTTTTGTGCTACCAGGTCTGCTTAGCACTCTGTGCTTATGGATGTAGGTGGTACAGAAACCTCTTCAGGGAGCCATCTGCTCCTCCATAAGAACGTGCTCTGAAATGCAGCAAGGAGTGCTGTGACTCCCTCTACCCACAGCCAGTTCTTCGAAACACAGGACCACCTTGTGCTCCTGACACATTTCATAGCTCAGCCAAGCTCAGCACCACCTGCTTCTCCCACTGCTGCATGTGCTTCCCCTTGGTGGACAGGAGTAGTCCATCTGAGTGTGTTACCTGGAGTCCAAACCCACAAGGGCCCCCTGGAGAGCACTATCATTAGATGACCAGTAATGTTCCTTCAAGGCAGGAAGGAGGTCTCACTCACATTTCTAGCCCGACTTATTGTTTACACTGCAGCAAATTCATCTCAGAGAATAGCAGTGACTGGTTCTCCCTCTTCTGTAGATAAGATGGAAGGACAGTTTAAAACCTTAGGCTTTCGAGGTTGTTCCCAAGCATCACTCATAGCCACGGGGGAGGTTTCCGTTCTGCTGTGTATAAAACATGATAAAAATATGATGAATGCTCAAAATTTCTTAAAGTACCGTATACATTGCCATGAATCACCCTTCACAACACCTCCTGCCTTGAACACACTCATCTTTGTTGCTCCTTTTTAAAGAGTTCTGGGAATCCTCTTTTTTTTCTTTTTCTTTTTTTTTTTTTTTTTTTTTTTTTTTTTTTTTTTTTTTTTTTTTTTTTTTTTTTTTTTTTTTTTTTTTTTTTTTTTTTTTTTTTTTTTTTTTTTTTTTTTTTTTTTTTTTTTTTTTTTTTTTTTTTTTTTTTTTTTTT
>PVKA01008429.1:0-73067 GCA_004027165.1 Ctenomys sociabilis
TCACAGCCTGCCCTACCACCTACACTCAAGGGTGGCACCCGCCTGGGCCCAGAAGCAGCAGAAGTCCTGCCTCTGGGAGGCAGAGGCAGGAGGATGGTAAATTCAAGCAGAACCTGTATAACTTAGCAACCTACCAAACCCTATCTTCAGATTTTTTAAAAAGCTGTCACATACTTCAAAGAGCAGGAGGCCTCCATCCAGGAAGACAGTGATAAAGGTGGGCATCCCTGCCTTGTGGGGCTGCTCCATTCTCCAAAGGGCTGGTGGGTGGATGAAGCAGCCCCTCCTGCACTGGGAAGCCCAAACCAGCTCCCCTGCAGGGTGGCCTGGGAATTCCTCAGCCCTCTGCACACTGCCCATCCGCAGCCCCAGAATGGCCTGCTCCTTTCTAGAGCTCTGCCCTCAAATTCCTCCCACCTGGTCATGTGAGGATGGAGCCAGGGAACCAGGAGCAGCATAGGGTAGGATGCAGTGCCTGTCCTGCACCACTGCAGCTCCCAGAGAATCCATCTCCCACTGTCCTGCTTGGGAGAGCCCTCACCCACCACTCCCCACCACAAAATCAAGGGGGACCGGCAGGCGGGGCCGGCGCCTCCTACTCCCCAGTGTGGCACTCACACTGCTGGAGGTGAACATGGGCGACTCAGGGCGTGAAGACTCACCTGGGAGCTTGTTTTCTATCACCTCAGCAGGTGCTATGTCACACAACATAACCTGAAGGGGCCACAAGTGTTCCCAGGACCCACACTTTGGAGGGACAAAGGGGACAAAAAGAGCCACATATGTGCGAGCTGAACTGCTGCTGGTGAGATAGCCAGGAAGAGCCCATACAGGCCTCAGGCAGAGGGGGCAGGTGAAAAGGGAGGCTACAGGCAGGGTCTTGGGTAAGGACAGGAAGGCAGAAGTAAAACAGGAGGAGTAAGTGGGCTGGCCAGGTTAGGATCAGAATGGCTGGAATAGGACTCAGAGGCTGGGGTACAGGGGCCAGCATCAGGAGGGAGAAGAGACAGAAAGGACAGCAAAGGCAGGTGGCAGGGTCAGGAGAAGCATGACAGTGGCTGAAAGATGAGGGAGCTAGGGACAAGCTGAGGTGGGAAACCATGCAGGAAGCAATGGCCCACAGCTCCCCAGATGTTTGTAAAGTCACTTATGCATCTTCAGTTAACCAAACTCACAGAGTAGTGAGGACAAACGAAACCACACATTCTGGACGTTGTAGCAGGAGGATGAAGACCAGTGGGAGGGGAGGCAAGGCCAGGCCACCACGAGGCTTGCTGCATCTGGAGAAACACCAAGTGCTCAGCTTTCAGTACTGAGCGCGACGTGTGCCAAAGAGGAGGCTTCGCGAGTAGGGGTAGCAGAGCCACGTGCAGTGAGCTGCACCTCTGATGAGCAGCACCGACCCTCTGTCCCCATCCCCGAGACCCCCAGCCTTTGTCGTAAGGGGTAAAACTCCAAGGAAGGGAAGTGAACCAATTGGGAGGGACCCATAGCCTGGGGCCGTCAGGGTAGCATCCTGCTGTGGCCCAGGAGGGCCCAGACCACCCTGTCCCTCAGCCCTCCTGCTCTTCGGCCAGGTCACCAAGGGCAAATAAGACTGAAGTTCCCTAAATTTGTTTTCTTTGTTTTTCATGGCTTTGGGGATTAAACCCAGGACCTCTGTACTAGCTACACCCCAGCACTTTCTTTTTTTTTTTTTTTTTTTTTTTTTTTTTTTTTTTTTTTTTTTTTGAGGAACCAGGGATTGAACTCAGGGCTTTGCGCTTGCCAGGCAAGCGCTTATTCTACTGAGCCATCTCCCCGGCCACTTTCTTTTATTATTTACTTTGAGGCAGGGTCTCATTAAGTTGCTAAGTTACCTGGGCTAGGTTCAAGTTTTTCAATTTTTTTTCTATTTTTATAACATTTTATATAATTCATAAAACAGTGCTTGTATAAAAATTCACACAAACTGCTAGACAGCATACAATTTGCAAAAATGTCCTGGGTTTTTGTTACATTCAGTTTTCTAAGGGTGCACTCAAATCAATGGTGAAATCCAGACAGTATTTGACAATTCATTATCTTTGGTAAAATTATTCTCATTATTTTGACTCCTCACAGTATTAACTCTAATATCCACTTTGTGCAGGGTCTGCTCTTATTAGGGTGTCAGAAAAACATTAAGGCTGGATCCACCCAAGCTGAGGCCAGTATTTCCAAATAGCAGTGCCGGTGGTCCCCAGGGTGCTCACCCACGCTTCAGAACTGAGGAGCTACAGAGTCACAGAGCCTCCACCAGAGCTCTGCGAGGCTGTGCTGCAGTGGGGTTGGGCCCTCACTTTTTCCATTCAAACAGCCAGGCCATCACCACCGAGCAGATCCCAGGGTTGGTTAGTGACTGCTGCAGACAGCCCCACTCCCAACTTAAAAAGAAAAAGAACATTGGGGTCAAGACCAAAGGGGGAGGCGCCCCACACACACATTTAAATTTTTGATCCTCCTGCCTCAGCCTCCCACAGTGCTGAAATTGCACACACCAGCAGACCAAGCCCAAAAACTTCTAAGAGCCCCTAAGAAAACAGTCAGAGAGTTCAAACACTCCTGTATACAGCACCACACCATGTTTTAGTTCCAGTATTCAAGTGAAAGCAGTGTTTGTGTCTCCTTTGTGGCTGGGCTGGCTTCCATGAGCCCTAACAAGGGTCGCAGGGTAGCTCAGAGGTAGAGCGCTTGCCTTGCACTCTGGGAGCCTTGGGTTCCAACCCTGGCTGCACCAAAAGGGGAGACAATTCTTGGTGGATCTCATGATAGGAACAAAGAGACAGGGACAGAAAGAGCCCAGCCACACCTCAGACAGGCCTGGCCCTGTGGCCAGGAGCATCCTTGGACCAATTCAGCTCCATCTTCTCATCTACAAAATAGACAGAAATCACCAGGCAGGGTCCAGCTGCCCACCCTCTGACTTCTGTGGCAGCCTTAGCAAGCTGCTGAGGATCCCAGAAAAGCAAACAGCAACAGCCCAACCAAGCCAAAACCCAGGGAGGTCAGGGCAGACAGGGAGCTGGGAAGCAGAGAGAGGGGTCTCCTAAAATCCTGAGGGGTAGGAAAGTGCTGTGGGGTTTTCTCCTCTTTTTTCTCCCCCCCTTAGCCTCACCCCCAAACAATTCCATGTCCCTGAGGTTCCACAGTGGACAAGGGTCTGCAAGGTGCCCTTGGGTGTGAGCCCTGACAGCCTTCCCACAGGCTGCTTCTCAGGGAGAACTCCTAGTCTCCGGCCACTGCCACTAGCCCGGCTCAGCTTCCCAATTCTGATCTTCTGAGAATCCCATGGGACTCCCAGGCCTGAGTTCTGAACCACGCAATCCCTGAAGTAGCTCTAAAATATTTCCAAAGCTCCATAGGTAGTTCTAAGTGGTACTCCAGTTGTCAGCTGTTGGCCTGTCTCTTCCCCATGCCTTGTGGGCATTTATCACAGTTGCCATGGGATTGCTTACTGTTGTACAATCCATCTTTGCATCTCATATGAGCTCCTTGGAGAAATAACTGGGACCATCTTGTGTTCTGGCCTTCCCCCCAGCCAAGAGGGGCCCATATGCCCTCACTGCATGCATTTAATGGGTAAATGAAATATATGCACCTACGGAGTTTTTAAATAAGCATTCACTGCTTTGGTAATAAAAACTTATTCTAAAATAAACTTTTAAATCTCAAATTAGCAACAAGCACTAAAAGCATAAAATGTAATGTTAAGAGGTCTCTGGGAAGCATGAATTTCTGTATTCCATGTGGGGCTTCCAAAGCCTTGAATTGAGCGGAGCATAACACGGCACGGCAGGTGTGGAGACTACCAAACATTCTGCAGGGCAATAATGGAGAAGAGAGGCTGTACAATCGTGTTTTGACAGATTGTTTTCAGGCCAATGACTGCTCTGCATGATGCTGTAATACATGTATGATATATATATCAAAACCCATAGAATGGACAGCACAAAGAAGAAAGCCTTGCATAAAGAGAGTTCATTGTCAATGGCCCATCAATATTGTCTCCTGAAGTGTGACAAAGGTACAACTCACATGCAAGATGTTAGTAACAGGTTGAATATCCTTTATCCAAAATGCTTGAGATCCCAATGTCTTGGGTTTCCAATTTTTTTCCTTTTTGGGAGTATCATCCTTTGTAGAGTTGGAGAAATCCAGTGTTGTGGAAAAGATAACATTGCAGCTGAAAGGGCTGGAGGGATTTTTTTCCTTAGGGATGGTAAGGAGACTGTGTGTTGTCCCTGAGATGGTTTCCTGAGCACTGGGAGGAGTAGGGTGTACCCCTGTGCTCATGTGCACCTTTATTCTGACTATGAGCTGTCATGTGGGGTCAGGGGTGAAACTGACCATGCATGACACCACGCAGGAGCTGGAAAGTTTCCAATTCTGGAGCCCTGAGGAGTTAAGGATGCTAGCCTGTAACAAGAGGAAGTAGGAGAGGGAGAAAAGGGAAACACTCGGAACACTTGAGGGCTCCATCTGCTCACATTTGGTAAACTGAAAGCTGCCCTATAAACTAGTCTATTTGTTCACTTTCAAAAACCTAAGGGTAGAAGCTGCTGAGGGCACTAGGACCTAAGATGTGCTGACTTCGCAGAGTACACACCAGCTTTGGAAAATCTCATGCTTTCCAATTCTGTGACTCTGAACACCCCAAACCCTCTCCTTACAGGGATGAGAAGCGGGGCCCTGCTGGTTCCTGCAAGCCTGAAGTCCACATGTCCTACCCACACAGAACACAACTACATGGAAAGGGGGATGCCCTGGACTTGCTATTATGTGGAAACAAGATCACTCTGGAAGACGAGACATTACTGCAGGAGGAAGCACACTCGTGCTGCAGGGGATGTTGGAATTCAGAGATCATGAACACAGTTTAAGGTTTCCTAGTCAGGTGCTTGAGTGTTATCAACAGGGCTGAAGGAAAGATGATCCCCTTTTTAAAGACCCAGAAGTTCGGGTCTGGGATGGGGCACTGATCGGTGCTCAAAAGTCCTGAACTACCAGGGACTTCATACTGTCTTCTTTTCTCTGTTGAGCACACACACAGGGCCAGGTCACCAGGTAGTCAGGAATTCTGAGGTTCTTCTGCAGGCTTTGTCTCGCACATGGCCTGTGCACTGCCCATGGGGGCCAACACCACTGTACCAATGACTACTGGAAGGTGACAACAGTGTGACAATCAAAAAGGCCCTTTCCAAAAGATGTGGAGTTACCTCGGGCCTCTGAAGAGCAGGGGCCTATGACTCAGCTGTGCCTGGCTCTGACAGCTGCCCCTTGGGGCAGTCAACACATTTTCCACAGAAAGCTGTTAGGATCCCCCTGTGACCCAGAAGAGCAGAGGCAGGGGTGTGTGGCTCCTGACACCTGCCATGAAGAGGTCCTGCCCCACCTTGAAGCATGACGGTGCAGGCAAGAAGGACCCACTGAAAAGCAGCAATGACCACGATAGCCAGTGTCTGGCATTATCTGAACTGGGTCCCACCTTAATCAGCAACATTTCCAAAAGTAGTATCAGACTGTAACACACACACACACACACACACACACACACACACACACAGCCAGTTGACATTCTCAGGTGCCACTCGGCTCACTGCCAGCATGCAGCGCCACCTAGCGATTTCTTGTAGCACCACGGCTGAAACAACGCAAGAGAAGAGGACCCAGAGCTTGTATGGAGCCTGAAAGGTGCCTCCTTGCCTATGAAAACTTGGAAGCTGAGGACTACTCATCTGGGGTGCTAGCCGGATCCCCAAAGCAGCTGGATAGGCCCAGGATTGCCCTGCAATTATTGTAATCCATCTTTCTTTCTTTCTTTTTTCTGTACTGAGGATTGAACCCAGGACCTTTGCACTAAGCTCCATCCCCAGCCCTGTTTGGCTTTTGAGACATGGTCCCCTTAAGCTGTTCAATTGGTACTGAACTTTCATCTTCCTGCCTCAGCCTCCCAGAGTACTGCGATTACAGGTGTGCCCCACCATGCCACTACCCACCCTCTGTATGTGTTCATAGCTCCTCCGTTTACACACACCTGCCTATGCACATGCACTCAGTGTTCTTCCCTGGGCGAAAGGGAAGTGTTCGAGAAGATGCTCCACCTGGTAATCTGCGTGCTTGCATAGCCTACCCCCGCCCCCCTACACACACACACACACACACACACACACACACACACACACACACCGGGGACCCACGCATGCCTCCTGGCCTCCATCAAATGCAGGAAGGGGTGGCAGCGCCCCCTGGAGGCCTGCGCGGCCTCTGCTGGCCTGGAGCCGAGCGCCGGCCGCTGGGGCTGTTGAAGGAGGAGGAGCCCCTCAGAGCCTCAGCCCGCCTGGCTCCTTCCAAGGACCAGCGTCCCTCAGAGTACGGTTGAGTCCACGAGAAGAGACCTGGTGGGGTGCAAGCGCGTCCGTCTCGTGTGTAAAGGAACAAGCTCCCCGTAGGAAGCACAAAAAGCACTCCGTGATTCTGCGCTCACCAGCTGCCCCTGTCCCTGCCCCTAACCCTGAGGGTGAACACCACCATCCGGTCACCCCACGGCCACTCCTAATTCTATGCTTATGCAGAACTGCTCCAGAAGATGCAAACACTTTCCTGCAAACATTGCCGGGAATCAACATGTGGGGTCATAGCAGATTAAAAGGCTTCTGCTCTGCTGAGGAAATAACCAAGAGAGTGAGGAGACAAACTGCAGAACAGAAAACTTTTGCCAGCAATTCCTCAGAGGACTGACACCTAGACTATATAAGGAACTCAAAAAGATTAGACCACCCTCCAAAAAATAAATAAATAAATAAAAGACCCAATCAACAAATGGGCAAGTGAAATGAATAGACACTTCTCAGAGGAAGTACAAATGATCATTAATTACGTGATTACATCTCAACATGGCTGGCCAGTAGAGAAATGAAAATGCAAACAATGCTGAGATCGCATCCTGCTCTAGGGAGCACAGCTGTCATCAAGAAATCCAATAATAACAGATCCTGGGAGGCGATACTGTGGCAGGAATGTAAACCAGTACAATCACTGTGGAATTCCATTGCCCTTGTGGTATCTTCCCTAAAGAGTTAAAGACGTCACGTCGCAGTGGTCTCTGCACACCTATGGTCACAGCAGCACAGCTACAGCTTGGAAGTGACTTACAGGGCCGCCCACAGATGAAGAGACAAAGAGCATGCATTTACACTATGGAGTACTGCTCTGCTATAAAGGATACAAAGGATTAAAAAAAATTAAATGCACTCCTGCTTATTCTGCCCTCCCTAAAGACAATGTCTTATTTAACATTCCTTTTAACTCACTGGGTAATTTAATCACTTCTAACTCTGTAATTGATGACTGGAAAGCTGATGTCACCGGAATGAGCAGTGGCCTGCTCCACAGTGCCCGCGGTTGCTGTGGAAATCGCTCTGAGCTGGCTCTGCCCACGCCGATCTGCTGAGCACCTGCTCCACGCCGCCCAGAACCCTCTGAACTCCACAAAAGGCACCGAAGCTCAGCAGATGAGAAATACTGTGTTTCCATTTTTGCCAAATGTTTTCTGGACTGTTGCTCAACCTGTTTTAGAAACACGGATGCCTCTTTTACACACCTCTGAGTTAATTTAAGTCATTCAAATGCAGTCTAACTATTAAAATTTACCCAGGCTGTCCTGCTTTTAAATGTTTCAGGTATGATCCTTTAGAACATGGGGTTTTATAAAAGAAGCCAAACTCAACAGTGCAAAATGTCACAGCAAAAAGCCAGGATGAAGAATCAGTAAAATTTTCAACAGCTGATCCAACCCAGAATTGGGGAACCCATGGAAGAAGACACCAAAGTCAAGAGTCTGCTTGACATTTAAAAAGTAACCCTAACCAGCAAGGGTAGTACAATGCTTTCAATTCCAGCACTCTGGGAGGCTGATGCAGGAGGATCTCAAGCTCCAGTTCAACCTGGGTGATTTAACAACTTAGCAAGAACTTCTCTGAAAAACAACAACAAAACTAAGACCTGTACATCACAAACTAAAATTCCAAACAGCATCAGAAAGTACACAGGGAAAGGGCAGTATCTGATTTTCCAATATTCCCTGTGACTGGATGGGTTTTGTCATTTCTGTTCTCTCAGAACTCCTTTAGGCATACCATAAGCATCCTTATTTTTACCAGTTGCAATTACAGATATGCGCTGTTCTTGCAAGTTGAGGGGATTTTTTTCAACTTTTTATTGTGGTAAAGTACACTTAACCTAACATTCTGTCTTAATTGTTTTTAGGCACAGAGTTCAGTTCAGCCCTACTCAGTGTGCTCCACTGGCTCCAAAGCTTTTTGTCTGCTGAACTGAAACTCTGGCCCCCTAAACAGTGACCTCTTCCTATGCCCTCTCCAGTTCCTGGCCCCACCATTCTACTCCCTGTCTCCAGAGATGCGACCACTCCAGGAGCTTTGTGTCATCCAGAGTCTGGCTTCTTTCATAGCACAGCTCCCTCATCCCCACCGTGCCAGAGATCAGCTTCTGTCCTGTAGGCTGAGCAGGTGGCACTGTGTGGCAGCCCCTTTGTCTTCACCCTGCTCCCAAGGAGAGATGCCATCCCCTGGGGCTCACACCCCATAAGTGCTAGGGACCCAGCTGGGTCAAGGTCCCACCTTGACCACCATGGCTCTCAGCAGAGAAAAAGAAGCTGCCTGGGTCCTTGTGGAAAATACAGGCTGCTGTAGGTCGAGCGAGTCTGGGACAGACATGGGTGGGACCTGGTTCTTCCTCCATCCTGGAGCTTCTAGTGCAGCACCACTGAGGGTTTTGGTGCTTGGCTCTCAGAGGAATACTGGAATATTATGCTATTATTATAGCTGTAGAGCTAAAAACACGAGTCACCTTTATTATATGGGCTGTAATTTCCAAACTTCATTTGCTTGCTTGTTTGTTTTGAGACAAGGACTTGCTGTGTAGTTCAGGAACTTGAACTCAGCAATTCTCCTGCCTCCACCCCTGAGTGCTAGACTCACAGACATGTACCACCATAACCAACTAATTCCCAACCTGCTCTTACCAGCAGCTGCCTATTTTTGCATAGAATGCCCAGAGCAGGGGTATACAGAATACTCTCTGAAAGCACAGAAACACACTGGGTTTCTTTGGGACTTCGCAAGCACATTTGTGAGGAAGTGACCAGAAGTGAATGAATACTGTGGCCACAATCAGTTTCTGAGCCAGAAAGAAACAGACAGACGTATCACAGTGGCCCCTGAGGCCATGAAAATTTGCTCCCTGTGTGAAATGGGCTGACAGGAATGGGAGCAGAGTATGTCACTGAGCACACGCGGATGCTGCATCCCAAACAGCTTTCCATAAAATTTTACTGCTTATTAGAGCCCTGCTAAGAAATGCATGTTAAAGGGTGAAAATAATTTGCTGAAATCTCACTTCTTCTCCTTAAAAAGTCACTGATTAGCAAAATTGGGAACAAATAGCCTTTACTTAAGTCAGCAGCCCAAGAGTTTATATACTTATTAACAAATTACTCCTGTTGTGAAGAAAACACTCTAAAAAATGGGAGCTCAGCCAGAAGAAAATGAGTTATCTTGGGAGACAACGTGGGTGGCACTTTATAGAATCTTAGAGGTGAAGGATCTTTCATGCAGGGTCATAAATCATAACACAATTTAGAAGCTGTAAGGGAAAATATTGGTAAATTTGGCTTCACACAAAAGGGAAGCTTCTATACGTCGAGCATACCATAGCGAACTTAAAATACCAAGACAATATAAGCATCAAATTAAAATATGAGGCCAATCTTCAGCCTTGCGATTTTCCTACTGCTAAGAAAAACATTTGCAGTGTGTGTTCATGGAGGTTGATAGCGTGCTACTCTCTGAAATCGGCTTCCTTCATAATAAACTCCTGGAGAGGGCAAGGCAGAAATTGAGGGACCACATCCCCAGCTCCAGTGCCCTGGAGGTCCAGCCCATGGGAGGGTGGGGCCTGGCACCCACCTTCCAGCCCATGGGCCTGAGGGACTCTGGGTGGGGGTCACCCACAGGCAGCCTGATATTAGTGTACTTCTCAGGTTCTACATTTTTGCAAAGAGCAGGCTTTCAAAATCTTCCTTGAAAGACATTTATTGTCATTGTTCCCCCAATAGCTTGTGCTCCTTTTGTGTTTCTGTGTCATGTCTGGATAATTTTTACAAAATTTTTAATTTTCCCAGTATCATTATATCTGGCAGTATGATCTGTGACGTGTGTGTGTGTGTGTGTGTGTGTGTGTGTGTGTGTGTGAACTGAGAACTGAGCCCATGGCCTTCACACTGAGCTTCAGCCCCAGCCCTATTTTTATTTCCTTATTTTGTCCAAACACACAGGCTGCACCACACGGAGCATGAGCCTGATGTCACCCTCTGGCTGAGGTGCTATGACGTGGCTCTCTTGTGCATGGGGCTACCAAGGGGGATGAGAGAGGTGGAATCCCTTGATTGCCACTCAATTTGCTATGCAACGCAAACTGGAAGAATCCCCAAGTATGCTGGCACCGCCAGCCCGCCTTGCCTGGTGGCCCTGGGCTGGACTTGCTCAAGAGGCCAGGCGACTCCACACCCAGGTCCAGTGAGCCCCTGATGATCCAAGATCCAGACCCTACCCCTAAGGAGGACAAAGGTTTCAGTTCACTTTAAATGAGGATTACATTGATGTGTTTTAATTGGTAAAGCAACCACTGAAAGAATTAAAATTGCTCATGTCATTTATAAATTAATGTATGGGGTAGGCAAAAAAATGGAATGATATAAGGAAAAACTCAGTGGAGTCCCAAAAAAAGACCAAAAACTAGAATATTGCAGCACAGAACAAGATGGTAGAAGTAAATACAAATATAACAATTACACTAAGGATGAAGAAATACCACAGTTAAAACAGCAATTTTTATTTTCCAAAACCCCATCGTAAGTTGGTCGTGGTGCCTGTAATACCAGCACTCAGGAGGCTGAGGCAGGAAGATCGCTACAAGTTTGAGACCAGCCTGGGCTACAAAGTAAGTTCAAGACCAGCCTGAACTACATAGGGAAACCTAGTCTCAAAAAACAAAACAAAAGCATTGCAAGCTGTTTACTATAGAAGATGAAGACTAGGCGCTGGGCACATGCTCACTGGCAGAGCTGAAAGGGCTGCTTCCCTTCCTCTCTCTCTTCCATCTCCTCTAAACCCCGCAGTCCCTAGTCCCTACATCCCCTCCTTGAGTTAAATCTGCCCCGTCCAGCTGAGAAGTCAGGGTATTCACCACCCCCATGGGTACGACAGAGAGGGGGATCCCTGCTCTCTCCAACTGCAAACCAGCAGTTGGGCCTCCAGTTCCTGCCCGACACCCCAAAGGGCCCACAAGTTATCTCAGCTCTGATCACAGCAGTTGGGAGTTGACACTGACCCCATGGAGGAGTGCTCAGCCCCGAAGTCTGTGCCCTACTTTGGATACGAATCCCAAATCTAGGCCTCCCAAGGAGTCTTCCTCTGGGTCCTCATCCTCCCCATCTTGAGTGAGACAGTTTTCTGTAACAGTTGTAAAACTCAGGGTACACACCCCAAGTTCACCAGTTCATTGCAAAGGAAACAAGGCAGGCACCAACACCGACCTCTGTGTCCCTGTGGGTCCCTCACCCCACACTCTCGTGACTTTACTTCCTAGCCTTCTCCAAACCCAGGTCCCAGAAGCACCATCAGTTATTTGCTCAGCTCTCCATCCCTCTCGGCTCCCTGGGATGAATGCAGTATAGAAAGAGCCAAGTGTCTGACTCTTTGATCTTTCTAGGAACAGCCCACCATGAAGCTGCCCTAGAGGCCTCCGGGAGTCGCCTCCTTAGAAGGCTGCCTTCTGGTGTCCCCTGAGACCATGGGAGAAGCTAGGAGCACTGTGTCTTGAGCCAGGATGAAGACCAAATATGTATTTCTTCTCACATCTAGGATCTCCTAAAGCCTCCAGAATGACCATTTTTACACATGGCAATAGCAGTTTTCAACAGGTGGGAATGGTGGCATGCATCTGCAATTCCAGCACTCTGGAGGCGGAGGCAGGAGGATTGCTGAGAGTTCAAGGCCAGTTTGGGGCTACAAAGTGAGTTCAAGGTCATACTAGACTACACAGCAAGACCCTGTTTCAGAAACAAACAAAAAAACAGAAGAAAGAGGAGGAAGAGATATATATTAATTTTCACAAGTAGACTTTTTGCATGTGCTACTTAGCTTTGGTTATTTTTCCAGTTGCTCAAAATGATTATCTTTAAAAAGATTGTCACTTCATCCTTGCTTCTTGCAGGGCAAGAAGTCACCTGACTCCCTTGTCCGCCACAGTGGCAGTGGGGTCCTCAGGTCTCACACCGGGTGGATCTCGAAGCCTCCAAGGCAACACAGGAATGAGTCACCTTCTCCTCCATGCTCACCCTGGTGGGTATAGGCAGTGGCACCGAGGGAACACCTTGAGGTTCCTGCAGCCGCTGCTCACCAGACACCCAGCGCAACTAGCAAAGACAGTGTCTCAGGTCCTCTTCTCATGGCTGAAACAAATGCCTGACGTCCACAACTTAAAGGAAGAGAAGTTCATTTAGGTCCGCATTCTCAGTCCATGGTCTCTGTCTGCAGGGTAGGGCTGCGGGGCAGAAGGGCCTCGTAGAAGAGAACTACTCAGGGCCCAGAACAGGGAAAGCAGATTGAAGGGAGAAGCTAGGAAGAAGATGAAGTCTCTAGGCCTCACACCCCAGTGACCCCTCATCCAACCAGACCCTGCTCCTTTCGCTCAAGCCCTGCCCCTTCCACCCAAGCCTCACCCATTCCATCTACCTCTTCCCTCCGGGATGCCTCTTAACCGCAGGTCAGCTCCCAGCCCCAAGTGCAATTGCCTTTCAGAAGCCCTGCCCACCAGCACAAGAGGCACATGGGAGACATCTAGGTAGAAACCCTGCAGACAGAGGGAGTCTGTGTTCTCATGTAACTGAAGAGCTCTGTGTAGCTTGGCCACGTGCTCCTGGTCTTCAGGACTGCAGCTGAGTGCCATGGGTCTGTCCCACAGCCATCATGGAGTGAGATGCCCAGCAGTCACTCCAGGCACCAGGGAGCCTCACTCACAACCACAAAGAAGAATGTTGTATTTCCTGGACACTAAGCCATGGCCCTGGGATTCCCGGACTGGACCAGTGTGTTTAGCCTAGAACTGGTTGCCATGTCATAGTGGTTGCTCCTTTATGGATGGATATAGGCAAAAGGGACCTTATGCATGCAAGTGCTTAGAAAGACATGGAAAGGAGAGGGAGGTTTTGCTTATATTTTTTGTCCCTATTCCATATAAACAAAAGTGACACTTCAGTCTGTGAAAGTTATTGCTTCCTAAAAGTAACTACACTTAGCTGGTTTCACTGACACCTGGACTTCCACCATGATGTAATCTGTCATCATGAAACTAAAGTCAAGTCAGTCTATAGGCTCTTATGGAAAGTATTAACACAATGACACGCAAGAGGGTGAGGCAGGGACTACTGTGAGTTCAATGCCAGCCTGGGCTACATAGTGAGACTCTGTCTCAAAAATCAAAACAATCCAAATGATTCAACTCACATTCCCTTCTTTCCTTTCCTTGGGTGTCTATGAGCAGTGACGTTGCCTTGGAATTTCACTAAAAATAAAACACAATTTGCAGAGAATGCTGAGAGGAGACTTCTATTTGTGGTTGTAATGGAGTTTATTTAAGCAATGCCAGAGAGTCTTTGAGTTAAATAGGTCACCAGATAGGAGTGATGACACTTTTCATAGCTGAGTATTGATGGCAAACCTATTTAATGGGCCACAGGTTGGAGGAGTCCCAGGCGCTCTAAAGCTGATCATTAAACCAAGGAGCTGCAAAATTTGATGATGGTATGGTGCACAACTCAGCTCCCTCTGGAGCCAAGGCTCTGACTCCATCTGTCCAGAGCTTTTCTCAAAGCACAGTTCACCCACCCCTCTTCCTATAAAGCAGGAACCTGGGTTCAGCAGCAGACCCTTTGCTTTCTCCTTCTCTGGGCTTCCTTCTCTCTACTATTCTGCTGCCCTGGTTAGCACTGCAAGACTTGAACAGCATGCAAAGAGGAGTCTACATTGGCATGAAGAAGGGAGGAAATGGCACTTGAAGGTCAGCATTTGTGTCAGTCTACTTTTCACTGCTGTAACAGTACACCCAAGTGTTAGGGCTTCTAGCTGGGTGTTCTTTTGATGCCTCAGTTGATCACAGGTGGAGCTTTGGGAAGGGGCCTGAACTGTGGGCATGTGATACTGCTGGACTGGTCACCATGGGCTTATAGTTGGCTATGCTGTTGGGAGATGAAGCTTGGTTGGAGGCAGTTCTCTCAGGCATGGCCTGGAAGAGTCTGGCTCCCTCCTCCATCCTTGATCTCTCCCTGCTTCCCTCTGCCTGTCCAGAACTGATTGTCCTCCAGTAGGCCCCTCTGCCATGCCCTCGAGCCAGCCGACGATGGCCTGAAACCTTTACAAACTGTGGGCCAGGATAAACCCCCTCCTCTTTTTCCTTGTGGATGTCTGGTGTTGGCATTTCAGCAGTGAGAAAACAATGAGAATGGATGGCTTAGAATGAACAGAAATGTACTGGCCCACTCTCTGGTCAGAGAGCAAACTCACACCCAGATAGAGCCATCCTTCCCCAGGATGCTTGGAGCTATGGTTTCCTCCTGCCATCTCCCTAGCTACTTGATATATTGGTGGTATTGTTTGGAGTGGCCAATGAAGTGACCTAGGTATGAGGATTGAATGTTTAATTCTGGGATCTCTCGTATTTCCTTCCATCTAGAGGCCACAAGTATTGCTAGCAATCTGGGGCAATGGCAGTGCTTTCTGCTAGAACAACGGGCAGCTGCACTTACTACCCAGGAAAGCATCATCTCCCCAAAGAGGAAAAGCTGTTCTGTGTCATCCTCACAGGACTTGACAACCAGGAATGCCAACACAAACAAACCACATGTTCCTGGTGCACTGTAGAAATGGCTCTGGCCCTTACAAGAGAGGGTCATGTTTTGCCTGCTTAAGCCCCAAGAATGTGGAGTGGATTCACCTGCCACCTCATAAGCAGATAAAACCCAAGGACCCTTCACTCTTGCCATGACTCCTGGAGCAGAGAGTGGACCCTGCTTAGAACCACAGAGTGCTCCCAGAAGCCTTAAGACAGGTATATTCCTAACAATCATCTTCCCTGGCAATAAGAAAACTACTCAGCTGCTGTTGAAGGCCATTCCTTTAGATGTGGTCATGTGAAACAGAAGGTCATGTTGGAAAAGCTGACAGCAAGACTGGCGAGCCACTGTGGGAAAACAGTGACCACAGGACACAGGGACACTCTCACTCACTCCTGCCAGGGGACTGGCAGCATCAGCCAAAGCAAATTTCAGAATTGCTACAGCCATAGCTGCAGCTTGCATCCCTTTTGTCACTTCTCAAACAAAATATTCACTGCAGATGACCTGTCCCCATGTTACCTTTGTATACTGGGCAGAAAGCAGATAGTAGGTCCCTTCACCTGCAGGTTTCCTACCAAAAGGAAGTGAGGAGCATCTAGACCTGCTTGGGTGACAAGAGCCTAGGCTTCAGCCTGATGTCCTCACTGAATGAGATGTAGGCAGGCTGAGGTCCTGCACATGGCAAGGGGGTGAGTGACTATAGTGGGAGCAGAGCCGGCAGGCTGGCATTCCTGGCCATGACCAATCATGTCCCTCATCCCCATACCTCAAGGGGCACTGTGTCATTCTGCCTGGAGACCAGTGTGGTCTCAGAGAGCATCTACCATGGCCACTGGACCACAGCAAAGGTAACTCAGAGGCTGAAAAACACTTTTCCCCTTCAGGCTCCCTCTTGTTCCTCTGCAGACACATCCAGGCAGGGTGACAAGAGTGTCACCCTATGGAAGACACCATGTCACCCCCACTCTAGCCACCTCAACCCAGATGAGTGAGACAAGGTCAGCGACCCATGAGACATCTCCAGCAGCTGGAGTAAGCCTCCAGTTCTCCTGGGGGTATTAGGCAGGTGTAACTAGTTGATAAGATAAGCAACTGCTATATCTGTGTGGATGCTCAGACAACACTTTTATTAAATTTACTGGTATAATTCAAACATACATATTGATGACATTCATCAATATGTATGATAATACATATAATTATACCTATAATATATATCTTGATTCTTATTCCACCATTCCCCTCCCCTCCCTTTAACCCCTCTACCTTCATTATTTAAAAGCTTGGTTTCCATTTTATCCTTTTCTCATTTTTTTTTCTTTTTCCCTCCCCACCCAGTTCTCCTTTCCTTCTGAACAATTAACACTTTTTTCCTATGTCACAATACCTATTATAGGGCTAGAGAGATATCTCAGTGGTCTAAGTGCCTGCCTGGCAAGCGCAAGGACCCCAGTTTTATTTCTGGTACCACATTCTGGTGCAGGCTCCAAAACCAGGCGTGGTGGCACACAGCTGTAATCCCAGCACTGGAGAGGCTGAGACAGGAGGATCACTGTATGAGCTGTGAAGGAAGACCTTGTACCAAATAAGTAAATATTTTTTAAATACCTATTATACTTTTTTAGAAAAATAAATGTATTTGGTACAGAGTCTCACATACTAATCCTCCTGTTTTCAGCACCTCCGGGGCTGGGATTACAGGCTTGTGCCACCACACCAGGTCTTGGTGGCCAGCTCACTGTGCTTGGGAGCAGGGCCAGCACCAGCACAGCATGTGGTGTCAGAGATCAAACCCCAGTCCCTGCATTTTCCTAAGCAGGCATTTAGTCCACTGAGCTATCTCACCAGCCTTCCTCTCATACATTGTGATTCTTAGTTTTTCAGTTTCTCACACCAAAGAGACAATGCAATATTTACACATATGTGTGCCCAATTTTATTCCACTTAAGTGTGTGGTCTCAGAGTCCATCCACTTAGCTATAAATGTCTCAAGTTTGTCCTTCTTTATGACTGAGTAGCCCTCCATTGTTTAACAAAACATGTCTTTTTTTACCCATTCATTGATTGATGGGCATCTGAGTTGTTTCCAAGATTTAGCTTGGTCCTAAAATTCAACTTGTTTGGCTTTTTATGTCACATTCCCACAAATGAGTGACTTTTTCTCTTAGGCTCAAATCTTTCTTCAGTGCGAAAGGAACTCTGTTCTTTGTTGTTCGTTACTGTTTCCAGTACTGTCTCCAGGAAACTATTGCCTACCTGTCCGTTGGGTGACTCCCCCCACCTACCTATTGAGTGACCAAACAGCTCTAGCTTGAGTAGGGCTGAGCATCTGCCACCTGGCCTACAGGGTCAGAGATGAAGTGGTATTTGAGGTGGCCGTGGCAGATGGGGTATTTGGCAGGACCCCATGGCAGGGAGACGCAGGATCTTGGAGGAAGGTCCTACCATTATCCATAGATAGTGTTACTCCTTGGCCTACTAGGCCTCCATGAAAACTGATGCTTTATTGTGGACCACAAAGTCACCACATGACGTGAACTGCTGCCCATCATGTCCCAGATGTTCTCTGACCCATCAAGACATACAGTCAGACATGCAGCATATAGCAATCCACTCTCATGTGGAAGTGGTACAAATATAGTCAAGCCTGGGCAGGTTCTGCAGGCAAAAACTTCATACAAAGGTGGCCCAAATGACACTAGAGGTAGTAGGTGACACTGCTTCTCTCCATGCTTAGTGCCTCATGGTAAGTTTCTTACCATTAGCTGACAAGCAAGGGAAGAGGCGACAGTCTGGGTTTAGGTATGGCTTTGGATGATAGTTATCACCTGAAAGTAGATAGCAGGTGCGCTATCACATAGTGATGAAGAAGGAAGAACTATGGGCCATGTACTGGGGTGTGCACTCTGCATGTTAAGAGGAATGGCCAGCCGGGCGTGGTGGCGCATGCCTGTAATCCCAGCACTAGGGAGGCTGAGGCAGGAGGATTGTTGTGAGTTCGAGACCAGCCTGAGCTACAAAGTGAGCTTAAGGCCAGCCTGAACTGCACAGTGAGACCCTGTTTCAAAAAAGACAAAAAAAAAAAAAAAAAAAAAAAAAAAAAAAAAAAAAAAAAAAAAAAAAAAAAAAAAAAAAAAAAGAGGAATGGCCAGATGTGTGGCTCTATCCCAATTCATGGGCTGTAGCCAATGGTTTGGCTAGGTAGTAAGAGAATGAAGGGAATATAGTTGGGAACCTGACAAAAAGAAATTTGGGGATGAGGTATATGAGTAGATATCTCTGAGTGGGGAAAGAATATGAAGATATTTGCATTCCATCTGAATACTCATGAAAGGGTGACCTCAGCAGAAGACATTAATAATCAGGTGGATGAAATGACTCATTCTGTAGATACCAGGCAGCCTTTCTCCCTAGCTACTGCCATCACCAAATAGGTGTATGAATGAAGAGGCATGGCTTCAGGGATGGAATTTATGAATGAGCTCCACAACTCAGAATCCATTCACTAAGGTTGACCTGCTATTGCTACTACCAATGTCTAAGCTGCCAGCAGCAGGAAACAGGGGGCATCACCAAATTGGCACCAACCCTTGGGGGTCCAGCCCTAGCCTAGTATCATGTTGATCACAATGAACTGATTCCCTCATGAAAGGGCAGCCCTTTGTCCTTACCAGAATACACAAGCACTCTGCAAATGGATGGATCTTCTCTGCACACAATGCTTCTGCCCAAACTACTATTCATGGACTTACAGGACTCCTTATCCACTGCAATGGAATTCCACAGAGCATTGCTTCTAACAATGGAATGTATTTCACCATCAAAGAAATTTGGCAGTGGGTTCATGCTCATAGGATTCACTGGTTCTACCATGCTCTGCACCACCCAGATGCACTGGGTTGGTAGAAAGGCAGAATGGCCTTTGAAGATGCCATCACAGTGCCAGGTAGGTGGCAATAACTTGGAGGACTGGGGCCCGGTCCACTTATATCTTTGAAGCAGCATCCACCATATGGTTGTTTCTGTCCTGGCCAGCATTTGTGGATCCGGGAATCAAGGGGTGGGAATCAGAATAGTACCACTCACCACTACCCTCATGACCCACTAGGAACACTTTTGCTTCTGTTACTGTGACTATGCTCTGCTGGCAGAGATGTCTTAATTTCAGAGGATAGAATGCTTCTACCAAGAGGCCAAATGATTGTATTAAATGAGGACTTCCCTTGGCCATTTTGGACTCTTCATGCTTCTCATTCAACAGGCTAAAAGTAGAATTATGATCTTGGCAGGGGTGACTGATTCAGACTCTTAAGAGGAAAGTGGACCACTACCGCACAGTGCAGGTAAGGACAACCCTTAAAGCTATCTCTTGGCATTACTATAACCTGAGTTTCAACCCAGTCCAGCCAGGACTACAAACAGCCCAGATTCTTCTGGTATGCAAGGATAGGTCACTTCACCAGGTAAAGATCCACTCCCCACTGAGGTAACTGCTAAAGGCAAAGGGAGTACAGAGCGGGTAATAGAAAGTAGTTATAAATGCCAACTGTGACTCTGTGACCAGTTACAAAATCAGGATGTGTTATGATTTAGATCTACCTGGTATCCACCCTAAAGTCTCATGTGTTTAGAAGCAGAGCTCTTTGAAGAACTGGATAAGGGATTCATCCACTAATGAACTCAGCAGCACTTCAAAAATCATCCCCCAAATAAACTCCCTCTGTGTGGTAAGTGGAGGGGTCTGACCAGATGTCACTGGAGGAGTGGCCTATAAGCATATATCTCCCACCCCCGGCTCCTCCATCCTCTCTGCTGCCTGACCACCAGGCTGCGAGCAGCTTTTCTCCATCAGGGGCTTCCACCTGCCATTTCTTGCATTCTGCTAAAATAACCCTCTCCTCCTTAAAATTGTAGGTGTCAGTATTTTGTTCCCCTGATGAGACTAAAACAGACAGTAATTGTCATTAACTGTTTCACTAAGAATGTTTGTGCATATACATATATCAAGCAAATGTTTTATTCTTTTTAATAATTAACTGTATCTGTATTTAAACATTAACATTTCATCATAGTATTTGAATTACAAGATCTCAAAGGAGTAAACACCACCCAAGCATTACTGGGTCGTTCCTCCAGAGATGGCTCACCAGTCAGAAGTATTCCAGGTTCTTCTTGCCTTGAACAAGAATTGGGTGAAACAAGCCAATAATGGTGCCTAAACTTTATCTGAAAAATGCAGGGTGAGTGAGTGTGGAGGAAAACTATCTCTGCAGGGCAAACTGGTGCTGAGCAAAGAGTAAAAGAGGGTAAAAGCAAAAGTCAAGGTACACACTGCCCTGGAAATAAGTGGTGTGGGCTGTGATGGAAACCCAGGTGTCACAGAGGGTCCCCAGACACCTGGTCTCCTATGCCACCCATCTTGTGGGAGCTCATGAGTTCTGCATACAGGTTCCTGGAATTTCCCTAGGATCTTGTTTTTGGGTTTTCTAATGTTAACTTTTATTTTACTGGTACATTTTAGATATACATGATCACATTCATCATAGGGAATTTGTACCTGTATAATGCAGGTACATATCTTGCTTTTTTCCCATTCCTCTTTCAACCCCTCTCTCATTTGCAAAAGCTGTTTCCATTATTCTTTCTTTTGCTTTTCCTTTCTTTCTTTTCCTTCTCTTCCCTCTCTAGTTTCCTTTACCATTTGAACATTTTATTCCCATTTCTCAGCATCCATTATACATTTTAGTCCTCATACTTCAGATTTCTCACACCAGAGAAATCATGTGATATTTACATCTCTGATTTATTTCACATAACAGGATGGTTTCAAGGTACATCCATTTAGCTAGAAATGGCTCAAGCTTATCATTCTTTATGGCAGAGCAGCACCCAATTGTATGAAAAAGCTGCATTTCCTTTATCCATTCATCAGTTGATGGGTACTTGCGCTGTTTCTAATATTTAGCTATTACAAACATAGATGTCTACCTATCACTGTGGTATGCTTTTAATTCTTTTGAGAAGACACCAGATGTCAAATAGTTGGGTCTAATGGAACCTCTAATTCTAGTTTTTAAAAAAATCTCTACACAGATTTCCACAGTGGCTGCACCATTCTACATGGCCAACAGTGGAAAAAGAGTTCCTTTTCACTCACAGCTCCTCTAGCACGTTACTGATTTCTTGATGATAGCCATTCTCTCTTGAAATGGAACCTCGGTGTTTGAATACTTTTTCATGTATTTTCTTGCTGATTGTGCTTCCTCACCTGAGAAGTGTAAGTGTAAGATGGCCATTTGGGAAGGGGTCTAGATATTGGGAAATTAGATGAAAATATTCAAATGAGAAAGGAACCAAGGGGAGCCACTGCAGCAGGTGAGGTGGTCTGTCCCAGACAGCCCACAGCCTGCACTTGGAGAATACTCCACCAGGGCGGCCAGACACCCCCAAAAGAGAAACGGACCACTTTCCAGTGTGGCTTAGACTCCATAGGGGTCTCAACTCCTATCCCTGTCTGCCCTGGGGGCACTCAGTGCTGGTGACCTCATGGGGCCAGTCCCCCAGCTCTGCTGGGTGACTGCATTGTCAGGTTCAGGGCCCACTGCAGCTCAGAATCTACAGTTGTGGTTGTGTTGGTCAGAGCCAGGTCACCCCTGCCTGGAGATTCTCGAGGATTATTTGCTGATATCCCAAGGCAGCATCCAAGGATCCAAGGCGATTTCCATCCAGTTCACGTTTTCCTCCTCTGTAGGCACTTTCTTTTCTTTTTCTTTTTTTTTAACCAGTTCCCCACCATGATTCCAAAGGCTACATTTCATCTCCCCTATATCACTCCAGTCCAGCTTTACAGCTGTCCTGTCTGGTCATGGCTTGCTGAAAGAAAACTGCATTTTGTAAGGCACAGACTATATTGTAACCACGTCCTGTACAAAAAGAAAAACACATAAAATCATCAATTTTATTTAAACATATATGCATGTTCAGTTATACATATTGCAATGAAGTTTATGATTCAAGGAGGGACAAGAAAAAATAGGAAAGCTGGCCAAATAGCTCAGAGGATTAAAGCACCTGCTTAGGCAGACCCAAAGGCCAGAAGTTTGATTCCCTGGCCTGCTGTGCCAGCCCTGCCCTGGGACACTCTGAGATGATGATTGAGACTGGGCCTGGTGGTGCACATCTGTAATCCCAGTGCTTGGGAAACTGAAAACAAGAGGATCACTTCAAGTCCCATCTATGCAGTGAGACCCTGTACACCCTGCCCCAAATAGGAAAAAAAGAAAAAATAGAAGGGAAAAATGGAAACACTTTTGTAAAAGAGGAAAGTGGGACTGAAGATCTTAAGCAGGGCCACACTCCCTACAATGTAATCATTACATAGATCTAAAATGTACCCCCCAAATAAATACGGGGAGTCTGATGTTTTGAATTCTGTATATATTCTAGGTATTAGTCCCTTGAAAAACAGCTGGCAAATATTTTTCCCACACTGTGGGTTGTCGTCCCCTGTTGGTGGTTTCTCTTGGTGCACAAAACTTTTTTGGTAAGATGAGATCCCAAAAGTGGATGCCCTGGATCCTGTGACTGACAGGTCCTGCTCATTTTTTCCAGCCAGCTTTGCCATGTCCAATCTCCTGTATCCCAAGGACTTCATCTCCTTGTTTTGTTTGTATGAGGTAGAGTCCCACAAACTCTGTGCTCCCCCTGCCTCAGTCTCAAACATTAGGATGACAGGTATGTACCACCACTGCCAGTCTTTACCACATAGTCTGGAGATGGGGTTAGTGTTCTTGGCCACACTTAGGACAGCTGCATGGTGCTGGGTAGACCTGCCACCTTGTTAAGTCTTCTGAGATAAAGTATGATTTTTGGAGCCACCTGTGGTACCAAGTATGGTGCTGGGTAGACCTGCCACCTTGTTAAGTCTTCTGAGATAAAGTATGATTTTTGGAGCCACCTGTGGTACTAAGTATACAGGAGCAGACTTGTGAAGGTCAGTCTCAGGTATCAACGTCCAGGGTAGCAATCAGGGTACAAAAGCAACCTGCTTTCAGTGGATGGGGGAAGATGCCCTCAGGATGGGCCAGCACCATCCAGTGGGCACCCCAAAACAAAAGCAAGCAGAAAAAGGTGGATCTCCCCTCTTCTGTGTGTCCCTCTACTGAAGGAAATAAAGCCTCTTCCAGCCTGTTCTGGAGATTTAAGCCAGCACACTCCCCACACCAGACCTCCTGGTTTTGAGGCCTGCGACTCGGATTGAGCCTCGCTGTCTAGGCTCCACGGTGCCAACACAGCCCCACACAGCACCTCTTGTCTTCCAGAGAATGGTGTTGACAGGACTATTTTTCTTCTTTTGTTTTCATGATATTGCATTTGTATTGTATTTTAAAGAGAGCAACAAAAATAGAATAAAAGTTTTGAAACAGGAAAATAATAATTGTTATTTCATTCAACATTGTTATCTTCATAGTAGTTACAGAGTACAAGATATAGGCATGAAATATGTCCAGACAATACTAGCACAGATATTTCCTTAAGATATTTCCTCTCCTGACTGTCTAGATACGGTGATATTTCTATCTGAACTCATACACCTACAATATTCAAATGGCAACAGAATATCCATCTCTGACAAAACCAAACAAAAAAGGGACACAAATGAAGGACCATTCTGTATCTGCACATACAAAATAGGATAGATATACAGCCATCTTCTCCTAACTCAATGAGAAGAAAGCTTTGCACCAATAGTGCTTGTCACGGGTGCCGCACCCTGGAACTTGTGTCCATGACGGCTTCCTATTGCGCACCATTCCACACACACACTTTCGGAGGCCTTGCACTTGCTCTGCTCTTTGCTGTTACACAATGCCAACTATTCATTCTAAAGTGGATCTTAGGCTTTTTTTTTGGTACTAAAATTGAATGCAGGACTTCTGCAGTGAGCTATATCCACAGCCTTTCTTGTTTTTACAAGGTCTCAAGATTGTCCAGGCTGGACTCAAAACCTTTGAGCCTCCTGCCTCAGTCTTCATGGCTATCGGGGTTATAGTTGTGCACCACCATTCCTGGCTTCAAAAGCCCTGTTTTTCACATAGTTGGTTTTATGGGTTTTGTTGTTTTGTTTGTACTGGGCATGGAACTCAGGACTTTGTGCTTGCCATTTTATGCAGTTTTTAAATTTTCCTTTGGAATAAGTTCTTTCTTTTCATAGCACTGGGGGTCAGACTCAGGACCTGAGGTGCTTTTGTTGCTGAGCTCTCTCTCTGGCCCCAAGTTCTTTATTTCTTACATGTTCATTAATTACTTCTGAGAAAAATCAAGGGTTGCTTTTTTTAAATAGTTGCTTCTCATGGTAACTTCCACACTTTTTCTTTCCTATAGCTACCAGTTCTTCATGGGTCCCTCTGAAGCAAAATCCAGCCTACCTGATGTCACCAGTTCTCAAGCTACTCCATGCATCTTTGATGAAACACTCCATTTTCCCTATCTGACATACTTGCAAATGCATCATACTTGGGACTTCTAACATTGGGTTACACAAAGAAACCAAGTTTGTTCAACCACCACTAATCAATACCAAGAACAATAAACCAAATAAAGCAAGTTGTCAAATCTATGTAATTATTCAACAATGGGGGGAAGCAGAGAAGCATCTGTCAACTCCACAAAATTCATGTTTCCCATTGCTGGTCACTGTGTGTTGTTGGGGCAGTATGGGTACTTTAGGTCCCCCTTCAAATCACACTTCTAGTGACAACACTTAAGTGAGAGCCCTGATATAACTTTGCAAGTAGCCCAGGCAAGGACACAACCTGTTAGTACTGGAAAGAAGTCAAACCAATGTCTTCCTTTTTTGAGACAGGGTCTGGCAATGTAGTCCAGGGGCTCTGAATGTACTATGTAGACAAATGACAACAAATCTTCCAGCACTGTTGATGGATACAGCCTGCTCTGGCATGTGTGACATAGGTCTGTCACCACTGTGTAGACCAACACAGACTCAGAGCCATAGCAACCATTCTGCCTCAGCCTCAGGAGTACTGGGATTTCAGGTGCGCAGCACATGGCCAGCTGTGCAAGTAACTTGTTTCCTCTTTAGTATAAGGTACCTTCTGTTAACCTCTCATCAAACTTTAGTCACAGCAAGGGCCTGAGTTCGATCCCCAGTTCTGCAAAAAAATAAAAAAATAAAAAAACTTTAGCCACAAAAGACCGTGGGTCTTGTAAAGTATCCAGAAATTTAATTTTCTGGAAGCTTCCAGAGATCACATAGCAGTTTTGTGAGGAGCAGAAGCTGGAGATGGACCACAGGCGCAGGGCTGGAGCAAGTCCAGCCTAAAAACATGGAGCACCTGAGGCCTGAGGGGAGCCAGAAAAGCAAGCTGCTCGGCAGGGGAATACTATGCCTCCTAGGCAATCCAAAGAATAGTTGCTAGGCAAAGAGGAGTCATGTGACACCAATGTGCTGAATGTATAAATAATCATGCTGTGGTTGGTGGCAGAGCAGTTCCTTTCCTCCCATGCCTAAAGAGGGCTCCCTCTGATGCCAGACTTTACTGTCTTGTCTTCATTTCTTCACCTCACCACCCATCAGGGTCCTCACCCCAGAAATATAAAGAGCCAGGCTGAGGCACATTTTGGCTTCTAACTCACCCTATTCTGCCACATTAACACAACCTGATGATGTCTGCAGCTTTTCATAAATTTAACATTAACTTAAAATTTTTAAATCAAACAATGCTCCCACCCAGTGGATAAAAGAACAATGTCTAGTTTGTTTCAGGTGCAAATAGTTCAACCACAAAAAAAAAAAGACACATTTTTATTGTTTTATCCCCCCTCAATATAGAGCCCCCAAAGTAACCTACAAAGCAATGTTTGCTGCACCCCTTAGCAAATGGATGCTGGAAGACCTTAGAGGACAATCCTTGGCTTACGTATAAATGTTACTCTGAATCTTATTTGCTGTCATCAGCTTCTTCAGAATCTCTGTACTCTGGGGAATGTTCTGGAAGAAGAGAAGAGGTTGTCAAGACATCAATCAGAGATGGCACAAGTGCTCAGCTCCCCAGGACAGTGACACTGAGCAGCCCCAGCCACACTCACACAGCTCCCTCCTGGTTTCTAGCTTTTGGTTCGACACCCTTCAAAGCTGGCTGCATTACCGCCCTGCTCTCTCCACAAAGAAACCTCCTGCCCAGCGCACTGGGCCCAGACAGGCCCAGCATGGGTCACCAAAGCTCTCAGGCCCCTTGGCAGTGACCACAACCACACAGCAAGGAGTCAGGGGCTCAGGGTAGCTAACGCCTGTCTCACATGCCAAATGAAACCACTGGACAATGACGGGAGCCAGGCACCAACTCCAGCTCAATTCAGACACTAAAATCCAGTGCTCATCAGGGCAGCTACCTCATTCTCTCACAAATTGTTCCTTCGAAGCAAGTGACAATATTTACAATGCTATTTTTTGTACAGGGGATTAAACTGATAACCTTGTGCATGTCAGGCAGGTGCTGTGCTGCTGAGCTAAATTCCCTACCATGCTATTTAAATATCCCCTTCGGGTGCTAAGAGGTGACTGTGCTTGGAACCTCAATGACATGATTCTAATCCCCTAGCTGCCTCAGGCTTCAGAAGCAAACAGGGCAGTGAGTCAACACAGACCCTGAAAGAGACGCTCAACACATTGTAACTGAACCCAAATGACCATGAGTGCAGACACGTGTTCACACATGCTTGTGGGTGTATGTGTGCATGCCTGTATGCAGCTGGGGATCACACGTGGTCGGAAGTGCTCTACCTCAGAACCATATTCCCAGTACCTGTTCCTTTAAAGTACTTCTTAAACTAGAATCTCATGGAGAAAGCAAGAAATCCTTAAACCACCAAAATTACAGGCAAACACATGTGCATACATGAGTGCACACATGTGGACGTGTTCTGATAAAAGTATTTCTCCAAGGAAAAAGCCCACAGATCAGGACAAGCAAAGGTCCATTATGCAATTCAATCCTCTCATTTTGACACAGCCAGTTTCCAAAAATGTAGGTGAACATATATTAAAATGATTTAACACATATCACATTCAAAAATGCATTCTTAAACATCACAACCTTCTCAATTAATGAGTTACAGAAACTCTGTGAGCAGTGAAGCCATCTGTCCACACAGACAGGTGGGATGTAACCACACCACTCAGAGTCAATCTGCCAGGCTAGGCAACTGTCTGTCGGCTGAAGCCAAGCCTGTGCATTGGGCAGTATGTGCGTCCTAGGGTACAGACAGCCAGTGGTCAACGAGCTCAAAGCTTACCTTAGCCAGCCCTTTCAGGCTTCTGGAAGAAAGTACAGGCTTGAAAGCCTCCACCGTCAGGAGGTCCAGCTTCATCACATCAGTGTAGCACAGGTACAGGATCGCAGGGAGCTGCCATACCTGACAGTAACTCAGCACTAGGAAAACACAAGGAAGAAACCACACAAGTTCTCGAGGACATAATTTTTAAGTTAAATAATTCTAAATGATAAAAAAACTGCTTTAGAAAATCATGTCATGTCGAACCAATTCTTTCAAAACCAGCTTATTTTCCTATTAGTCTTTTACTTCTACAAATATCTTTGTTCCTCAACATATTACTGAGACAGTTTTAAGCAGCTCAAGATTAAGTTGCATTGATTGAATGAACAAATTATAGTACATGTAAGTATACAAAGCACACTGCTATTTATCACTTCTCAGTCTACTAGACTTCACATGAAAGGTAAAAATCTATTTACTTTAATGCAATCCACTGAACATGTAACAATTTGTTATGTTTATGTCTTTGTCCCGCTATGCAGTCACTGATGAGCTTTTGCAGAGGGGGCTGGATCTAGAGTGTGTGACACTGGAATTGATTCACAGTACAGTACTAAGAAAAGGGTACTAGGATTAAAGTGAGAGTGCTACCTGCCCTGAGTAGTGTGTGTAAGATGTCAAGGGTAGAAAGATAGTATTACGGTCCCTTGCTTGCTCTATTACCTCCTGCACACCATGAAACGCTCTTTTCTTCAAGCCCTTCTGCCATACCACCCTGCCTCAGAGCCAGCTCACTATGGACTAAACCTCTGCAACTGTGAGCTAAATAAACCTTTCCTCCTCTGACTTTGGGTGTCAGGTATTTTGTCTCAGCAATGAGAAAAGTAAGACACAACTACATACATTACTATATATAACTTTATATGAAATATGTATCACTGAAAAGCAAATGGCACCCTATTTCTGACATGATGGTGGGATATAATCAGTGCCACTAATTAAAGCATTAATCAGTGCTAATTGAAAACATTAAAGCAGCCAATACAGAAACAGCTAGAAGGCTTCACTCTCCAAGCTTCCTGTGTAACAGGAAAGCTCTTCCACAAGCTCCTCACCACCTCATCTCTGCCAACTCCGAATGGTCCTGATCCCAGTCCTTAAGGGTGACAAAGCACAGGGCCTCTGGGCCGTGCAGCAGCTGAGCTCTGATGGTAACTCTGTCTCCATAGCATCTGAAAACTCATTGCAAATGTCCTGCACCCAGATTGCAGTCACCAACAGTGGGCAGCAACCTGCTTCTGCCAGTCATCAATGACAAAACACCTTGAGGTGGTCTCTACATGAGATAAAGATGAATGTCATGCATCTCTACCCTCCTACCTGCTGCAGGAAGGTCGTGCACGATATTTGGCTGTTCCAGAAGGGAGCAACATGCAGGATCTTTGAAGTTCTGTGTTTTCAGGGCTTTCAGAAAAGGAGAAGGCAGGCTGCCAGTAGATTCGGAGGTTTTATATTCAGTGACATGTCGACACGTGAGAATAGTCACCTGCATGTTCTTCTTTGGACAGGAGCCGAAAACCTAACAAAATTAATTTCAAATCAAACAAACCAAAATAAAAGCAAGACATGGTTCTTGTTGCACACCTATAATCCCAGCACTCAGGAGGTTGAGACAGGAAGGTCTTGAATCTCAGGTGCTAGCTCAGCCTGGAATACATACCAAATTTGAGATCAGTTTGTACTACATAGTAAGATTGTCTCCCAAAAAAAGGGCAGTTCCACCATGTCAAAAAAGGTAATCATGGATCACCCTCACCATGGTCCATCATCCACAGGAAATCAGCCATAAGTGTAGTGACACTCATTCCCTCACCCACCACCAGGGATGTGTGGAAGAGGGTCCTGACTGAATGCACTTTTGAGATGCGACTATAGTGTCATAAATAACTTACATGACAACTTTTTTAGGTGATGGCTTTGTAAATAGAGAAGTTAACACTATGCAAGTTTGTTACTAGGTCCATCCCACTTAAGAAAGAGAACATTACCCACAGTTTCTTCCCTAGAAGACTACAATATTCAAAAAACTGTTAGACTGTGGGTAATTATTGATTATTTTGACAATAAGACCAAATTAGAGGAACCCTAAGAACACCTGTTAGGGGAGAAATTACAACTTTGGGTCCATTAAAAATGAAAATAAGTGGGGAGATGGCTCAGTACAATAAGCACTTGCCTGGCAAGGGCCTGAGTTCAATCCCCAGTTCTGCCAAAAATATAAAAATAAAAATAAAAATAAGGGCTCTGCCTGGGGGCATGTACCTGTAATCCCAGCACTCAGAAAGCAGAGGCAGGAAGATCCTTGTGAGTTTGAGGCCAACCTGGACTACAAAGTGAGCTCAAGGTCAGTTTGAACTACATAGCAAGACTATCTCAAAACGACAAAAAAAAAAGTAAAATAAAAATAAGGGCTGGAGATGTAGCTCATTGGCAGAGCACTTGTCTAACATACCAAAAGTCCCAGATTCAATTCCCGGCACTATAAAAATTAAAGTTTTGGGCTAGGGAGATAGTACAACAACATAAGCACCCGCCTGGCATACATAAGGTCCCAAGCTCAACCCCCAGTACACCTCCCAACCAAAAAAATGTAAAAAACGAGTTTTTTGGGTTTTGGAAAAACAGACAGACAGATAGACCAAAACAGACAGAAACAGACAGAGAATGCATAAAGAACACGAGAGAGCATTTCAAATCCAAACTTCAAAATGTTCCAAAAAGGGTATTTCTGAGCACCCACATTACACAAATGGAGAATTTCATACCATGAACCTTGTTACATGCACAAAACTATTAAAAGTATCGTACACATATTTTATCTATAACCCTGAGGCTATGTGTATAAGATGTGCATAAAGCATTAGAGTTTGGGGGTAGACCTGGGGTCTCATCCCCAAAGTATAATTATGAATGTGCAAACAAAGCTGAAAACTCAAACACTTCTGGTCCCAAACATTTTAAGATAGACAACTGCCAAAATTAGTGTCTCACTCAAATTCCTACTTGAGTTAAAGTCCTTCATTCAAAAATGTGTTTTATGGGCACACATTATGTGTACAATTTCCCCACAGATGAATAATCTGCCTAATGCTAAGAAAAGTAGATGCCACACTCTGGAACTTGGAGGGAGCAGAGGCCACGGAAAAGAGCCACTCCCAGAGCATCAGCTGCCACCTTTTCAAGCCTCTCCTTTGTCCTCAATGCTGGTTTTCTCCCTTGGCTGTGACACTGTTCCCTTATGTGACTTTGTTTTCTTTCAATAAGGTGAATGAAAAAAACCCAACTATGTTTATTTCTTTCTCCCTGCCTTTGGGTTTTTTGTTTTTTTTTTTTTTTTTTTTAATTTTTTTGAAACATGGCCTTGATGTGAAGCTCAGGCTGGCCTCAAAATTGCAATGATCCTCCTGCCTCAGTCTCCTAAATACAAGGATCATAGGTGGGCACCACCATATGTCATTTTAACTTCCATGACCTGGAGAACTCTTTACACAATACAGAGTGCATGTTACAAGGGTCATGTTAAAAAAAAAAAAAAAAAACTAGTTTATTTTCTATACTCTACAGCAAACTACTACAATATGTTAAAGAACACCCCAAACTCCCTTCCTGCATATTTTTATTAGGACTTATTATGCATAACATTGGATCTGTGACATTTCCAGTCATATATCCAACTGTGACTGTGTTCTTCCTCACACCCATGCCTTCTCTTATCTAATGAATAGTCTCCCTTCTATTTCCACACTGTTTCCTCCATGCTTGATTCCATGCAGAAAACATAACATGTGCCACTTGTCTTTTTTTTTTTTGTCTTTTTGAGACAGGGTCTCACTGTGCAGTTCAGGCTGGCCTTAAGCTCACTTTGTAGCTCAGACTGGTCTCGAACTCACAACAATCCTCCTGCCTCAGCCTCCCTAGTGCTGGGATTACAGGCATGCGCCACCACGCCCGGCCAATGTGCCACTTGTCTTAAGCCTGGTGTAACATGCCATCTCTGGTTCCATACACTTTTCTAAAAATGACAGAACTCCATCCTCCTGCCTGGCATGCAGCCATGCCATCTCAGCCACTCATGGCACTTGGCTGACCCCATAATGTAGCATCTGCACAGGCCATGACTAATGGGCAGAAGCCAGTGTCTCTACTCCTCCAGGCACACAGGAAGAGTGCCCAGTAGAATACACACAGGCCCAGTTTACTCTGAGGAAATGACCCACATTCTCCCTGTGGTGTAGACAGGGTCTTTTCCTGACCTGCACCCTCCCCAGCATTTCCTATTTCTTTGCTTGTTGTTGTTTTTTTTTGTATTCTACTGCCTGAATGACACAGAACCTCAGTGTTTTCAGTTGTCCCAGAATATGTGCCTGCAAATGGAGCCCTCTGAAACTGGCAACTCCTACCATCTACCCAATTCCAGGTCTTCATCTCTCTTACCTTTTCCAGCCACTGATACTGCTGATCTTCAGCAACGTAACAACTGCACTGACAGAGGAAAACCTACAAAGGCAAATTTCAAGACTTTGGCCCAAATTTTACATACTGCCAGTCCTCCACTGCCTCCTATCACGTGATCCCTAAGGCACACTGCTACAAACAGTTTCAGAGCGCATACTACCCCTAAAGTCCCTCCCAGCCTGGTCAAAACAATAGAGATGAAGCCATTCAATGGAAGGCCTTAGGTTTGCCTGAGGTACATCCTGGGAGGGAATGGTGGGAGCCCAGTCTCTCTCCTCTCTTCCAGGCCAAGTGGCAAATGGCTCTGCTATGTCCTTTGCTGCCCCACCATACCCCAGAGTGGTTCTTCGTATCAGGGGTCTTAAGACCACAAGCCAAGGTGAACCTTGTCTCTCTGCAAGCTGGTTGCTTCAAGGGCTTCTTACCAGGGCAAAAAGCTGGTTAACACAAACCTTCACTCACACTTCCCTGACTATGTTAGCAGTTTTAAAATTTCTCAGTTATGCCATTTCACAGAGCTACGAAGCAACTGAAACCTGGCACCTGAGAGCCTGACACCATCAGCAAACACGCTACCAGTGACACTGGTCTAACAACTTTGAGACAAACAGATCAAGTCACACATACCGAAGGGTTTGACTTGAGATGATAAAACACACAGTAAGCCTCTGTAGGGGAAATGTGCAGAGCATCCGTTGTTCTACACCACTCATTCCAGAGTTTAGCACAACCAACTTCCTCCCAGATGCCTGAATTCATAACAAAGGATGACAAAAATGCTGTGGAAAAAAATAATTCATGTAGCTTAGCATGTGGCTCCACAAATTATATTTTCTGTTCAATAACATAACTTGGCAAGCTCAAGTTAGCCAAGTAGTCCAGAGCTGAAACAGTCATTCAACACCATCAAATACTACCATTTTGAAGGAAAGGTAACTGAGGTCTTATGGAGAGGCTTCCCCGCACACTCACAGCCTGACAACAATCTTCTGAAAAGGCCCAGAGAACTCTACATAAATGAGGCAAGAGCTAATTATAGGAATTTCCTATAATTCTTACAATCAGGGTTCCCAAATGCTCTCCTGAGCACTCTAAAATTATAAAGCAAGTAGACATTTCTCTAGCTAAAGCCTACACTGTTCTACCAAGTAAGTATCAACTCCCCAAGAAAATCACGAGAGGCAATGAATTTAAGTGCTCAAAAACACTAGTGATTATTTTCAGAATTCTCATTATGTTCTCAAAGGGATCTGTTAACTTTCACATTCAAACCTAAATACCTTCACCACACTAGAAACAGTCCCTTGAGTAACAAGTTCTTGAAGCCAAAAATATTTCCTTTAAAATCATATTTTTTAGGTTTATTAAAAAGATGGAGACCAGTGAGATAGTTCAACAGACTATGCACCTGCTTAGGCAAGCACAGGGACCCAGGTTCAATCCCCAGCACCACATGCCAAGCCAGCCCTTCCCAGCTGCTCTCAAAGCCCCCAGACTTTGGACATGGTGGCGCCAGGGTGTGGTGGCTCTCGCCTGTAATCCCAGCACTTTAGAGGCTGAAAACAGGAGGATCACTGCAAGTCAAAGCTGCGTAGTGAGACCCTGTACAAAATGCATAAAAAGATGGTACACATAAACAAGTGATACCTTACTCATAAAGATATTCTACCGTATCTTTAACCTACATTTGAGATCTTATGTGATGAAAAGAAACAAGTAACTTTATTATTTTGTTCTTTCTACAAATGTCTCACCCTCCACATTTTCACTTACCTACTGCATTATTTCCTATTGCAATTATAAACTGGGAGCAGGGATATTTTTCCAGCAGAGAAACTTCCAGAGATGTTTTTGTTTGTCTTCTAAGAAGTCGCACCTCCCTAACATGAGAAACAAGAAGAACCTGAAGTAACTTCACTACAAATGGAACATTATGAGGAAAGGGCTCCATCTATCTATGTAACCTTAGTGCCTTTACCAGCAGGGAAAACATATGATTAATTTTATAAAGCCTTTAACTATAATCCTAAGGAAATAAAATTAGGGTAATGATAACCTACAGCTAACACTACTGCCTATAAACTTCATGTTGCCCACCTGACAGCATGGGTCAGTGCTGTCAGGAGTGGGTCAATCTTTGCATCCCACAATCAGGAACTGAAAGCACCACTTTCAAGATTTCCTGCCCACGAAATACTGAATGTGAATCTGTCCAGGCCTTCAGCACAAACTCACAGGTAGGTAAACGTAAGTGATGCACAGTTGCTGTTAAATGACTCAAGGAGAGCACCATTAGACAAATCCAGGGCCCTTGGGAGGGAAAGTGGAGTTAGGGTGAAATCCCAGCACAGTAGGAGGCTAAAGCTGGGGATGCGAAGGGATTTGAGACACTGTCTCAAAAAAACAAAACAAACAAACAAAAACACTAAAACCTGTTTAAATGCTAAGGATGCAGCACAGCGCTAAGGTGTTGGATTTAATCCCTATAACTAATACATACACACACGAGGGAGCATTGTGAACTGCCTTCCATGAAACAAGCCCTCAACGTGTAAGCTTCAATTCTGATTTACACAAATCACTGGGAAGTGTCACGCTTGAGAAAACTAGGGAACTGAATCCAGTGGATACAAATGTTATTGAAAAATCACTAATAGCTCAAGTAGGAAAATGCCTAAATCTTTGGGGATGCAAGAAATATCGAGGTGAACAGCAGTGATAACAAAGACAAAATCTTTCTGGTTTGAATTCACACGACTGTGTAGAAGTCACGGGTCACGTCTCTATTCTCCCACTTGAGTAAGTTTAGAAATACTAAGTTCAGAGCATACTCCTACAACTAACATGAAGCTACCTGACAAGGGTAGGATAACAAGTATGTTTAAGGGAATCGTCATGGATATAATCCCAGCACTGTGGGAGGCTGAGCTGAGGCAGGAACATGGCAAATTTGTGTCCAGAGAGTTCACCGTGCAGACCGTGGCTGCGAAGCTCTGGTCGCCAGACTGCTGGGAGGCGGCGTCCCCATGAACGCGTGGGCCCGCCTGCCTCACGCCATGGGCCCACCTCACCTCACTCACCTCTTCTGCGCCAGCTGCCGCCGCAACTCCCGATCCTCGGGTGTCTCCCTCCTCCTTTCTTCTTCCTCCTCCTCGTCATCTGCGCCCGACCGGCAGGGTGCTTTCACCACCTCTCCGAAGAAGGTGGCAGCCATGACTACCAGCAGGCCCTGCCTTGCCCAACCGCGGCCGTGAAACAGCGCTTGCGCAGCGCAACTGCGTGCAGCCACGTCCCTCCCGCCCTTGCCCTTCCCCTGCACCGCCCAGGGTCCCACCCCGAGCGAGGCCACGCCCCCGCCTCCTTCCTGCGCCACTCGTTTTCTTTTCCGCAGCCTGAATCGCGAGACCGAGAAACTAGTGGCCTAGAGGGGCAGGAAACGAGCCAGAGCCAGAATGTGGGACGTCCCAGGCGGCTGGTCCGAAGGGGGCGTGGCTGATGCCTACCCTAATCTGAACCGCTCTTCGGGACAAGCACATCTCGCTGGTCTCCTTACTTCGTCCTTCATTAGCGGTGCCTGGGCTGAGCTTTGCTATGCTAACCACCTGTTCCACACCTGGCTGCCGCAGGCACTGCTGCAATAGGTGTGGGTGGACGGTTAGGAAGAAATACAGTGCTTCACCGTGGTGTAAAAAACACCTTTACTGGGATACAGGAATTCACATTTCAAAAGCTGGTGATAGTCAAGCTGACCTAAAAAACATTTTCATGAGAATGCAAAAATAGATTTTTAAAAACTGGCCATTTATAACTAGTACAAATTGGTTTTCGTTTAAAGAGCAAATACAGTATATGATTATAATTTTGAATTGGTTCTTTTTTACCATGTCCTGGGAGACAGTTCACAGAGGACTGTTACAAGCGCAAGACAAAGGGGACTAATTTAGTTGAAAGTGAAACTACTGCAATAAAAAATAAAAACCGTATCCTAGAGTAATGGCATGGCTGGTATCTTAAAAAGAGTTGTTCAGTAGTCATAAATGTAAGTACTACTTTGGTATTTAAGGAAGCCTTGAGATTAAAAATAAAACTCCAAAATAGCTGAAAATGTCCTAAGATGTGGAAAGATAACAAAATTATTTACATATATATAATCAATATTTAGTAATTTTACACGTTTTATGAAATGAATACTTAGGAATAAACACATTAAAAACAAGCTGCTAGCAAGTAAAAGCTTAGGAAACTGGGGTATTCCTTAGTGAGAAAGAATCTGAGACTAACCAGTTTGATATTTGTAAAACACGAGAACTCCTGGCTAATCTAATAGAATGAGTTGCAGAGTAAGGAGTTATCTGGACTTCAATTTTAGTCCTTTTGTTAATTAATTTGTCATCTTACCAATAAAATGTTAAATTTCATTTTTCAGTTACATCATAATGCCTTTTCTGTTAAGTATTATTATAGAGTAGTAATACATTTGGCTATAATTTAAATTCTCCATATAGTTGAGAACAAATTTTGCAAAACTGTACTTTTAAGCAAATGCTTATTTTATGTAATTACAAAAAATTTAGGCCAAGGACTTTGAAAGTGAAAAGACAAGTACATATTCAAATTAAATGCAAAGCCAGACTAGGGATTCCATTATGAAAGGCTCTCCATACAATCTCAGATACAAACAGAAATTAACCCTAGTTCAGTAAACTATAAACTGAAAGTTCAAATTCATCACAAACTCAAAACTTTGCATGAAAATTTGCGTTTCACTTACTTTTTTATTTTGTTACACTTCTTGAGGATATAATATACCCAGTAAGAATTTCTATGAAATGAAAATTGTAGACTGATAATGTGTGGATTTCATTAAAACTGCAAAATCAAACCCCATGCATCTGTAATTAACAGCACTTTATTAGGATTTCTTCCTTACCTGTTCTACCAAGTTAATGGAGAGATTAACTTGATCAGTATTTCAAATTAAAGTACACTCCAAAAGAGAAATGTACACACATTCTGGTTTAGAATATTCTGGCTTACACTTTTTTAAAAACTTTGTAAACAAGCATGCAGCCACAAATATTTCAAGTAATCTAGACACTTGGTCCATCTGTATAATGAAAAAATATGCATTAGTCTCTATGAAAAAGAAATAGAAACCTATGTTTCTACGTTTTGCTTTTTCCTATTTACACATGCAAATCATATTAATAGTCACAGATCTTTAACATTTATTTTTCCAACAGCATCATACTATGTTAAAAAGTACTGGCAGTACATTCACTTAATCTGGTGATCTTAATGTCAACAAATAACTATTAACAAATCAAACCCCATTGCAAATAAATTCTCTGTAGTACAATGATCAAAATTTCTAATCCTAGCAAAGGCCACAATAAATAGACCAGACATGCTGTTATTAAAGTTTTACAAGATTTAATAAATTTGCTCAGTGTTTCAATTCTAACTTTTAAGGTGCTATAGAGAAACATAAAAGGATTTTTTTATATCATCTAAAAATATGACCAATTTGATCTTAAACTATAATTTTCATTTTATTTTCTAATTAAAACTATGCCTGCTTCTTAAGTTTTGCTGCTACACGGAGTGATAGTCACATCCATAGCTTTCATAGAAAAATATATAATCCCTGATTAGTCATACTAAGTGATCATTCAGTATAAATTCCAAGGTTATAAATAAAGTAAGACATTAATGGGTTTTTCTCCAACTGCCTATTTCTAATACTGTAGGTCAGAATTCATACCTCCAGCATCAGCTCTCTTGGTCCTTTTGGTTTGATCTTTGGGGAGGTGAATTTACAGGGACAAAGGTTTTTTCCCACCCCAAAGTCATATGAACTCATTGGCACTTCCTGGGGAAATGTGGTCCATTGTCTCCCTCCTATTTCTGTATTGCCATTAATAGTCATGGTGGCCTGAATTTTTATGTTCTAATGGAGAACCCTTAAAATTAGCATCAGGTTGAACATAAGTTTTTAAAGGTTTTCCTGTGTATCCTGTCTACTTCCCGTTTTCTTCCTCTAACAAATCAAGACATTTCTTCCAGGTTTTTGCTTTCTGGCAATCTTGCAATAGGCCCTGATTTGTCTTCCCACCTTACTACAGGCTCCACAGCCTACCTCCTTGGCCTACAGGCTCACAGTCTACCTCCTATACTGCTTGTGTGTGTGCACACGGGCTCCAGGAGAGCCTTGACCACTGGAGTATGGCTTTTAGAAAGTTCCTCACGGGAGGCAACAAGGGATTCACTTGAGGGTGAGGAGCAGAAGCAGCTGCCACTCTACTCGAAGCCCCTGCTTGCTTCCAGACACCACTTCTATATTCTCAGTCACTATTGCGTTTTTTCCTTCCAGGGTCTGAACCGCCTTAGAAAAAGCATTTTGCTACTAACATCTTCTAGCTCTTTTTCACTTTCAGAATTTATGGTTGTATCATCCTCTTTATAAACATTCAGTAATTTTTTCTTAGCCGCAGCAGAAGCATTTCGATGGGGCAGTTTTCTGCTACTCTTCCTAATCCAAACATTTTCTGGTGCTGAAATCATCTGTTTTAGGTTACTCATTATCTTTATTTTATTTGCAGCAACAGTAGCACATCTGCGGGGAATTTTCTCAGGTACCACTTTTGCTTTCAGAGTTTCACTAGGCATTTGCACTGCATCCTTCTGATTATGCATACATGTTCTCATTTTTGTATTGGGTTCTCTGTCTCTAGGAACAGATTCTGAAAAATGAAAGTTAATGTAAATGCAAAAAAATCTTGTAACACAAGATTTTACTACTTAACATTCCTCAATAGCACATTCCTGACAGGAATTTTAAAACTCACATTGCCCAAGCAGTTAGAAACATTTGCTTTTTGGTACTGGTTCAACCTTACATTTTTTAATCTATGAGGGTAACTGTCACTTTACACAATGTCTGACTTGCAAAAATGAAGTCAGACATACCTTCAGCATCATAAAGCCACTGACTCAAAAACATTCAATGTCCAGATTTTGAAAATAGAACCATGTTTTAAATTTGGGGCATCATATTTAATACAAATTCTGAAATAACTTTCCTGGAACTTAAACAAGGAGAAAAGCGGCAGCATCAGCTCAGACTTCAAGATAATCATGCAGGTTGACTTTCAAGACCAATATTTCCTTTACTCAAGAAACTGTCAAATTGCTAATTGACAAAAAGAAAGTACATGCTGATTTTATATAACTGAAACATGGCTTTAATAGTCTTTTTTTTTTTTTTTTTTTTTGCAAATAAATCCTAGTCATTCAACTTTTCTGAGCTAGGCATGTGGCAGACACCCATCACAATGACCCTAAAGTTTTGACACCCATGTATGTATAGCTTTTGTAAGAAACTCACCAGCAAAGGGTGCTGGGAACCTATGCTGGTCTAATAGCCAAAGACTTTCTTTGAGATGATTTTAGATGGGCTTTGTGAGGAATCTGCTGGCCCACAGGCGAAGCAGAAAGCACTGTGCAGGAGTTGTCCTCCCAGACACGCAGTTTCCCAGAGAACTTTGGAGAGCATACCCACACTATATAAACATCTACTCTACCACATTACCAAGCTGGGCTGGGCTCACATCTTTATTTCTGCCAAAGTCAGATTTTTCAAAATCAAGCTCAATACTTTGCTTGGGCAGAGGTGGCATTTCTTCACTGTATCTGATAGTCACAGACCCTGAATATTAGACCTTACTCACTAGCAAGCTAGTCCAGACATACAACAGGCATCGAGGACAGGCTAGAAAACACTCAAATAATAAATCTAATTTTATTGCACCCATACTAACTTCTAGAGGACTCAGCAATCTTTACTGCTAAATGCTAAAGATTAAAGGCTTTTTGCTCAGATACGATCAAGTAACACTATTTCTTTGCAGCAGCAAAACTTCTAACGTTTTTAGTTCCTCCTTGGAGATGTTTGCCCTACTGACACCAAGCTGAGGACAGCAAATGGTACAAATAAAAACTGCTTTTGTGGGCTGACATCTGCAGACAGCCAGAAACACATGAGCAAAGTCCTCAGTCCTCACAATAACTGCCCTTCAGATTTTAAGTTTATGAAACATTTGTGGTGCTTTACGATCTGGAGTTCTTCCTGGGCATGGTGGTGCATGCATGGAGTCCCAGCTCTTGAGAAGCTGAGGCAGGAGGGTCACTGAGTCTGAGGCCACCCTCAACTACAAAGCCAGACCGTTTCAATCCCCCACCACCACCAAAAAAGATCTGGCATTCTCCCTGAATAGGTCAGAAAGTATTTCACCCAGAGCAACCTCAGCACATCTGCCAGTTTCTTTTGTTAATTATATGACTGCCATGACTTTCCAGTGAAATGTCTAAGCACACCATGTTCTCAGTGTAATCACCAGGCACCTGGGTGACAGATACCAGCAGGCCAAGATGACAGCCACAGTCCGTCCCTTGGATGTACCCACACCCCTGGCCCTTCCACCTCCCCCAGGTGGCTCTATGGGAAGGCAAGCACTTAACAGTTTGGTGTTTCTATCCCTTCAACAAACTTAAGAATTTTTGAATTCTGGGCTGATTACCTACAACCAAACAACCTCACATCCAAAATGACTCTTTAACACATCAAATCAATGTTAACTATATTCTAAAATACGGTACAAAAGACTCACAGAGTTCTTCAAAATTAAAGTGAAATCTTTTCTCTTTTTGGTACTGGGGATCCAACTCAGGACCTTGTGCTTGCCAGACAGGTGCTTAGGCCGCTGAGCTACCTCCCCAGTCCCTAAGGTGAAATCTTGTTTTGAAATTTTACACCATTTAAAAATTTTTCTTGTATTTAAAATTAAAAATTGTGAAATGTGTCTTCTATGATGAAACAAGGCTATACTACGAGTCATCTAATTGTACCCATTTTCATGTTTAAAAAATCAGAAAATTGATGCACAATGTCTAGTTATGTAACATAATTAAAAATTTATGTGCAACAAAATGATTTAAATTTCAGCCATTCTCAAGTATATTACAAATGCACTGGCAATTCAGGACCCAGTAAATACTAACTCTAATGCATTTTAATGATTATTTCGAATCCCAAAAAGGCTAAGTCTAGAATGGGAGCTAAAATTAGGTTTTTAAAAGTAATTTTTAAGGGCTAAAGTTGAACTATATTCAGAGGAAGAATGAGAATTAGATCATGCAACAACTCCAACTTGATAGAGCTTTTATCTCTCTAAAGTCCGAGATGATAAAATGGGAATGTCATACAATAAACAACACATAACTGGAGGAAGATATGAGTTGACCATATAGGAAATTTTTTAAAAATACATACTTGTCAGTGTTAATTCTATTACTGAGAACTTGTTAAATGAAGTGCTTTATTCTTTTTTGGTTTTTTTTGGCGGAACCAGGAACTGAACTCAGACCCTTGCGCTTGCCAGGCAAGCACTTATTCTACTGAGCCATCTCCCTGGCCCAAAGTGCTTTATTCTTGAGAAGATTTTAGGGTTATACAGAATGTGGGGTTAGAGAAAAGTCTGTGTTAGGTTATAAGCGTAAGGATTTTGGAAAATGCTTATCAGCACACTGGTGACAGCATCATTTAAAGTCAGTACAACCCTACCCTGGTACTGTCCCCATCACTAGGAGCTCAGGGCTTACCCAAGGGATGGAAGCAGGAGTGTAAAAGCTATATGCACCTTGGTAAGTCCATCCCTGCTGCACTTGAATGACTGACTGCTGTGTAATATACACAGCTGCACAGTCTAAGCAGGTCTGCATGTGGTGATGGAAGAGGACACTTATATGACAGCTATATGCACCTTGGTAAGTCCATCCCTGCTGCGCTTGAATGACTGACTGCTGTGTAATATACACAGCTGCACAGTCTAAGCAGGTCTGCATGTGGTGATGGAAGAGGACACTTATATGACAGCTGATTCAAAGCATCAACCTCTAGTTCCCACATTATTTATATCCTAATTATATGTCATCGCACAAAATTCTAAATCCAAAGTAAACATCATATCATTACTATGGAAGCATTAAAAAGTTATGATCTGATCAGCATTTTTAAACTGTAGAATTTAAAACAATTTGAGGATGAGGAAAACAAATGTGTGACTTAACTGGCTAGGGATGCACTCTTCTCTGCCTACTTCCACTATAAGTAATGAAATGATCTCAAATTCAGAAAGCAATGGATCTTTGCCAATGATCTTTATTGTTCCAAAGCAGTTTCCAAATGATGCCACAAATTGGAATATCTTTAGAAAGCATCAGTAGGAGGCATGTTTTCCAGGGCTTGCTGGACTTTGAAACATTGTTTTTCCTAGGTAAAGGGGAAATCTGTAGTCTTAACTTCTACCCCAGGCAGCACCTGGCTGTAAAGGTGATTCAGCTGACCTCAAATAACAGTTGAGCTATCAAGTAACTGTGGGGGACCCAATAATAGTGGGCACCACTCCAGTTGTTTTCTTAAAGCTACAGCTAATCTAACAGCACACGCAGTTTTCTGATTTCCTTAAGAGCTGACAATCAGGGGCTGGGGGGATGGCTCAGTGGAATAAGCATTTCCCTGGCAAGCGCAAGGACATGAGTTCAATCCCTGGTTCTGCCACAAAAGAAAAAAAAAAAAAAAAAAGAGCTGGCAATCATGATTCCCAAAACATTTCTATTATAATTATCAAAATTTTAGTGAAAAGTATGAGTTCAGAGACCTCACACTTACCTGCTAGTGTTAATGCTCAGAGTTGTGCTGTCTTAACTTCCTCAGAGAAACATCTCAGCATTTCAAAATAAATGCAGACAGGATAAAATACCAGAAGTAAATACTGGATTTTCAGTCCACCAGATTACCTCACTAAAGCAAGCAGCAGGGTTGCCCAGCAAACCATTTCAGGCCCAGCTCCTAACTCATTCTGGTGTCCTAACTGGTATCTATAGCCTGCCAATGCATGACCTATTTGCACAAAAGGAAATCACCGATGTATGGGGACCCATTTCATTTGTAGACTGAATAAAAAACTAAAAAGCCTTTTGCTTATTAAAACAGCAACATTAGCCGGGCGTGGTGGCGCAGGCCTGTAATCCCAGCACTCAGGAGGCTGAGGCAGGAGGATTGTTGTGAGTTCGAGACCAGCCTGAGCTACAAAGTGAGCTTAAGGACAGCCTGAACTGCACAGTGACACCCTGTCTCAAAAGACAAATAAAAAAAATTAAAATAAATAAAATAAAAGAACATTATTTTTTATTATTTTAGTTAGCAACTGATTAAAAACTGGTTCAAGAGGCCTCACGAGGATGTAGCTCAGCAGCATAGCACCAGCCTGCTAAGTTCAAGGTCCTGAGTTCCACTCCCAGTTAATAAAAAATAAATAAAATAAATAAAATAAACAAAACTGGTTCCTAGGTGGATGAGTTAGAAAACATTAAAAATCTTATTCAAGGAGGCAGGAGAGATGGCTCAGTGGAATAAGCACTTCCCTGGCAAGTGCAAGGGGATAAATTCAATACCCAGTTCCACCAAATTAAAAAAAATCTTACTCAAAAGTATAAAGGTTCATGGTTTTGTCTGGCTCCTCTAATGAAATGGTTAGAATCCCACGGGTGAACTATATGAGGCTGTACAGTCAGTCTAAGGCTGATCCAGACTTAGAAAATTAACTTCAATACATTAAAGATTCCCCAACTTTCAACCACTCATGAAAAAAAAGAAACTTCTAAAGTAATTTCTTGATCCTTATAGGACCAAGGAACAGGGCTGCTTACAATTCACATAATCTTCAGCTGATCTTGTTTGGACAGTTAGATTACCTGTTCTTGGTGGGATCGTCAAATTCTCATTAAAAGATTTCAATAAATGATAAAACTTACCTTAAAATTAAAGTATGACCAGGAAGTAGAATTCAATGAAACTATCAGTCTTGTGAAAGAGAAAGATGTACAATCTATAGTTATTTATATACATGCTTTCTAAAATAGTGTGCAGATTTGTGGGATACAGATTATATGATCACCACCAACTCTAGAAAATCAGTTAAGATTAATGATATTTTTCTACCCATGTGACAGCATATTAGAAACCAGCTTGGTAGATTATGAGACTACTGAAAAAAACAGTATCTCTGAAATGTGAGAATCTTCATGTTGCTTTTCTTGGGTATTTGTAATCTTAAAAAGTTTTCCAAATCTTCTGAAAATATACAAAAAGATAACATAACCTTCAGCATTATATTTTTTACTCTTTGGTCCTTGCCACTAATTCACAATTTGGGCGACAAGTAGGATGGACATGTAGTAATCTAGCTGAAATCTAAAATTTTCCCACATTGCTCTATTGTTTCTTTAGCATTGACAAATAGTATTTGGTATGGTCCTCAGGTCCCCAAATACTAGAAGAGAAAGATGTAAGTTGTTAAGCGGCAAATTTCTTGGGGTTTCTGCTTTATTATTTTCTGGTTTGAACAAGAGAAGTTGTGGATGTACCTTATATAATTTAAGAGGTGAAAAGTTCTGCCACTATGTTCATGGTTCTCCATAATACTAGAATAACTGAATTGTAACTTCTAAACAACATAAGAAAATTTAAGGGGCTCGGGAGATGGCTCAGTAGAATAAACACTTCCCTGGCAAGTGTAAAGACCTGTGTTCAATCCCCGTTCCAGCAAAAAAAAAAAATAAAAGAGAGAAAAAAACTTAAAAAGTATTTGGTGACAACTGCAAGATATTCAATAAATAAAAATATTCACTTACTACTGAAATAAAGAACAGAGCTGGTTATTTCAGTTATAAAGGCAAAGCAAAAGTCTTTTCTAACAATTTGAAAGTTACTTGAGAAATCAGTGCAACAGAGTAGAAAGGTAAATAATACTCCATGCACCTTTAATAATATTTCTACATTCTACTAATACACAACAGAATGACATTAAGTTAATTTATACCGATAGAAGATATTAAAATCCTTCCAATTTAGTTCCCATGCTATATGGCAGTTAATAAAGTCTATGTTCCAAGAAAAGGGGAGCAAGTTTCCTAGAAAAGGGATCAAGAATATTATCCTAAATGAAAACTTTTACTTAAGAGGTCACCAAAAAGTATCAAGTGGCATAAATTTCTGGACAGTAACATCCTTGGATGTTGTTTTATTGGTTTCTTTTACAATCCTTTTCCATTTGTATGTCCAGGTTTTAACATGTCTTTTCTTAAAACATCTTTCCTTCCATTTTCTTATTAAAACATTTTTTTAAAAAATAACGCTATTTGAAAGAGAGCTTTGTGGTGTACCTTAAAAGCCAAAAATAACTGTTACCGCATTGTTTCCAAAGATTACTAAATTGAAAATAATTTCAACTAAGTATTTTCTAGTTAAGAGAAAGCGAGAATGACACCCTCAGAATAATCTGAACATGGGATAAAATTTCCTTTTATTCAGAAATTACATGTTGTCAGTTCAGTACACCCTTGTAAAATAAGATACGGGAAGAAAAAAATACTTCTTAAACCTTATTGTTTTAACTGTCTGAATTTTTTCCCTTAATATGCTTGGTAAAATTAATCTTTCAAAGGAAGTAAAAAATCAAATCTAAATACTTCAAAACTTTTTAAAAATTATAAATGAATTAAAATCTTAGGACTTTGGACATACACAACCACAGGTAAAAAAAAAATATATTTTTTTCATGTACACCATTAAGTTACTTCAAGTGCAATGGAAAGCTATAGCACTTCTTTCTGGACCAGTTCACTTTCACTTTGAAATCCACTTGTGTCTTTTTCTGACTGATCCTAAAACATTAAAGTACATCTGTGCATTAAATCCCTGCGCATTTCACGTGAAGTACATAAAAGTCAAATGTGTTCTAGTGCTCAATGTAAACAATTTAACTACTTATTACTTACTAATTTTCCTTAAAGGTACTTAGGGGTGTGTGTACAAAGCTAACTTTAGGAATAGCACCATAACCAACCAAACAAAATGAAACAAACCATAAATCTCCTTTTCTCCCCATGTCCTTAATTTTACTTTGGAAGTTGAGAGGCCTCTACTGTTAACCACACTTTATAATCACAGGCCCATTCCTGCTTCTGCTGATAAAACTAAATCTGATTAAAACAAAATACTGCTTACATTAAAAAAAAAAGTCTCTGCAGTTTGGAAGAAAAGATAAATTAGTAATTTGATGACCAGTCAGTCCATAACAAGTTACTTCAGTCCAAAGAATGAAAGCAGTTCTATAAATTAAGTCCAAACTTCAAAATTTGGGTTACAAAAGAAATTTATGTACTCATAAATGTATTTTATATTTATTTGTGAATTTTTGGTACGTTTTTGCAGACGATGGTAACATGGAATTACAACCCTGAGAACAAATATAAAGCAGAGAGGCTTAGAAAGAAACTAAATAAATTAATGGTTGTGAAAACTATTATCATTTTTATGTAAAAGGCATCTTGTGAATTTTTTTAGGTGAACAGTCTAGATAATTACACTGCATTGGTCTGCCTACTGTTCACTCGACAGGAATTCTGAGAAGAAAAGCATCATTCTTTTGGCCACGTGGTGAGAGCGTTCTCTAAATCATCAAATGACAGGGAGGTATCCCACCTATCTCAATTGGAAATGTCCAAAAGCACCCTTCCCCTATGTTGGAGTACCTCCTACCATGTCAAATAAAATAGATAACTCAAAGAAAGAACACTTAGGAATATTCTCTAACACTGATATAAATCAGATGCTTTTCCTATCTGTCACCTCAAGGAAATAGGAAAAAGGGTTAACTGTCTAAAATCAAGAACAATTAGGGCTAATAAATAACTTAATGGTGCAATACTGTCACTTATTTTTTAACTAGAAAATATGTAAGCCATTTCAGGTACAAACAAGCTAAGAATGGCCACCTACCTACACTGTTTGAAGTAGCATAAAAGCTATCAAGTAGAAGTACTTACTGTATTTGGCTCAAAAAACAAAGTGTACTGTAAGTATTCAGAGTGATAAAAGTTTCACTTTAACTGGATTTCTAAATTACTTTCTCACAAATCATGACAGCTTCTTCTCATGTTTATAGACTAGAGGTCACTAATGAAGAAATACTCTGTTGCCCCCAGCAAAGAACACTTAAGATTGCACCTGATAGCAGTGAGCAAAAACAAAGAAATGAAAAAATGACACTGAACTACTGTCCCACACAGGTAAGATTTACAATTGCACACTTAAAAAACTCAACTCTATAATTTTAATACGAATGGGGGAAATCTACATACAACGTAAATACTCTTTTTAGCCTTACTTAACAACACACTTTCCCTAAATCTAAGGCACACAAACTTCTCTATTTCAGAGTAAGATTATGGAAGAGCAAAATTTTGGTTAAATCACAATGAAAGCCAGGAAGACATTAGATAGAAGATAAAATTATATGGCATTTTGTTAGTGAACAATGTGAAAGGAAATGCTATGACTATGTTCTGGCCTTCCAGCTTTAAATACACACTCAAGCACTGAAAATAATTTACTAGCACTTTATAAATTCAAGTTTATAATATAAAAGTGATCATGTTATCCTTAAAAAGAAAAATGACCCAATAGCATTGGAAAAAAACTGGAAACCATTTCAATGAATACGACCAAATCTAGTATAATATAATATCCTCAAGTAGCCAAGGAAGGGGTGGGGGCAGGAAGTGGTACCTTGCCTGCTAATCATGGTCACATTTCCCATGATTATAATGTCAGTATGCACATAATATGGATGAAGAATCTGTAAACATAGGTCATGTAAAATTGTTCTCCTAAAGCACAGGAGTTAAGAGAAACTACCTCTGGATAAATTCAGAAAAAGACTGCACAACACTTGCTACCATCAAAATAATGCTCACTGGTTTTCATCTAGTGTTTAACATATTTCAAACTTAGTATATGTAGTCAAATACTATTAAAGTAGGTCTGCCCCCAAAATGAAGCATATTTTGGCACCTGTGTTGAATGCTGCTACAAAGACCAGCAAGTGCAAATAAAAATAACAGTCATGATTTAGTCACATTCATAACTTTTCATAGAAAAATATAAATATATTCCCTGAATTGTTAAGACAAAAAAATAATTTCATGAGCCAGCATTCACCAAACTCCAGTCCATTTTCTCTTTAAATAACTGGCCTTCCCTCAAGGTCATAAGGTGCAATCATTGAATTCTAACACATTCTCTAAGCTTCTATCATCATCTCCATCATGGTATCTCACAGTCCTTCTACCCTGGTTTCTGGTTTTTATTTTTGAACGTCGAAGAACTCTTTTAGATTTTGCATAGTCCAAATCCTCCCAGTCATTATCATCCACACTTAACCTAGGACGTTTGCGTTGTCTTTGATGTCTCACAGTTTTAGATAGGTTAGTTGTAAAAGTTTTACCTTTTCTAACTACTCTTGCTTTTCCTCTAGCTTTCCTCCTTTTGCCTCTTGTGCTGTCAGTACAATCAGCATCTGACTCAGATGCAGAGCCTGGATCTGATGGCCTGGGACTGGTACTAGTTCCATACTGTGAACACCCAGGGGTTCTAGGCATCTGCAAATTTTCCAATTCAGGATGTAGTCTCTTCCGTTTTATTTCCATCTCCGCTGTTGCCTGTGACTCAGCAGGCACTTTTGCCTTGCTGAAAGGAGCCTTGCCATATGTCCTGAGTCTTCTCCCATTCCATCTGCGGAGCCCATAATTGAGTTCCTCTTCAAAGGTATTCTCTGTAGTAGCTTTTTGTGCCAAAGATGACTCAGAAGAAAGTTTTCTACTCATTTCACTCCCTGGAGCATGCTTCTGCGCATCTTTTGAAGACCCACTGGGGGAATTCTCTGTTTTAGAGGGTGCATCTGTGTTGTTACTATTAGGAAGCCTGTTCACGTGGTCTGAAGCCCAAATACCTTCTGAGTCCGAGTCTCCATTTAAAGGCTGGGTGGCATGTTCCGCACAGCTCACAGGGTCAGTGGTAGGTGGCGTGCTCACATGGGCACACTGTTCACCTGGCCTTGCCCCATTTACATCTTCCTTACCATCACCTACTGGCTTCCTAGCTGTGGGGCCAGCACAACGGAGTGCTTTCTTTCGCCCACCTTTCTTCCTCGTGCGCACATTTCCTAAATTAACATCTTCAGCATCATTCACAAGCTTGAGCTTGCTGCCAGCTGCAGCTGTGCGGCTCTGAGTGATCCTTGGGCGACCTGCCGTGGCTTGTGATGGTTTCTTGGTTGCTTTTGAACTGCTCTCTGAGTCACTGGAGCAGACCCTTTTCCTGGAAACTTTTCTGCTCTGTCCACTGTCTTGTGATGTAGAATCTAAAAAATTAAAAGAGTATTCTTTTAGTCTTAATCTTTAATAGAAGACTAAAGCTAAAACAACTAAACGTTCAACATCTGAATCAACTGAAATTCAGAATTTTTATCAACTTGGGAGGACAACAGTGAATGGGATAGTTCAGCCTTTTTACTAAAGTGACTCTAGCTTTCAGCTCCACTCACAAAAAATACAGCACATTCCCACAAGTAACATTCCAGGCTTTTGAAACTGCAACACTGACAGGAATACAGGCCAAACATATTCACTGCACTAAGGAGAGCAAACCAACCTCTTCTTTGGTCTCCACGAAAACTATCCTAGTTCCACAGATCTCATTCATACCACTTTCAATCTTAGGTTTCACTGCCTTCTGCTTTTCTATCCACATTTACCAAGAACATGATATTAATTCAGTGGTTATTTTACCACTGTGGGTTCCACAATTATACATAAAATGGACAAAGAAGCCAGTCACGGTAGCACAGGCCTGTAATCCAGCACTCTGCGGGGTTGAAGCAAAAGGATTCCAAGTTCAAGTCCAGCTCTTGACAATTTACTGAGACTGTGTCAAAACAAATTAAAAAGAGGCTGGTGTTGTAGCTCAGGGACAAAGACCATGGTTCAATCCCCAGTACCATGAAAACCAAACAAAGAATGTACTTACCTCATAGAAGATATGACTAAATTTTTTCAGGTTAACAACATAAAGTGATTAGAAAAACTTGACACAGCTCAGTAACTGTTCTGTTTGCTGCTATCTTATTACCAATTCAGCCCTACCCTTTTTCCTCTCTTCAAGTGTCACTCCTACAGCTTAAGTATGCTTGCCTCTGCTTTGCTCAAGCCTATCTGCAACACAGTATCTCCATCACCTAGACCAGGTGAGGCATCTTTAACCTAACAGTTAAGGCCAACATTACTTCTAGCTGCATAAAACCAAGTATGGGGCAAATAATTATGCGTGTATGTAAGAATTTAAGATAAACAGAAAAAGCTAAAGTATGCATGGGGTAGAGAGAGATGGTTAGTAAAGAGAAACTGCAAGAGGAAATAAAATCAATGTTTGTAATAAGGAAATCAGTGGGATAAAATCAGGAACCACACCTTTTATAGAATTGTTTGGTTTCTCTTTTGTTTTGTCATCATCTGAATCTAAATAATTTTCAGACTCATCTGAGAAGCACTGAGACCCAGCAACAGGCTCACATTTCAAGTTTCCTAAAACTGGGCTCGTTTCCATTTTGTGACACAGGTCCTCATTTCTGTCTTGTTCTTCAGATTCTGAGTCTTCGGAATCACTTAAGATCTTTACTTTCTTGAAAAAATTCCCATTCTTGCGAAATGCCTTGTTTCCTGGTTCAGAGTCCACTTCCTCTGAGATGCCCTCTGCTTCAGCTTTCCTCCCCAGAGCCGAGGGACCAGCAGTTCTGTTGTGGCCATTATCTGATTCAGGACTTTTAGAGTCTTCCTCAGAAGACTCTATCTTAGGAAATTTGGCTTTGAAACTTGCTGGAGTATGGGACTTACAACCATTAGAATGCCAATTTTTCCGAGCTACTCGCAAATCACTTTCTGATTCTGAATCTCCATTTTCAGGTTCACTGCCAGTATTCTGGGAAACATGCACACTGGATGTTAGCAATGGTAGAGTTTTATCTTTAAGCTCTTCTTCTTCAATATCTGATTTTAGGCTCTGATCATCTTCAGAATTATGCAGTAACTTTTTTCTAGCTACAGCAGAAGCATTGCGGTGAGGAAGCTTCCGACCAGAGCACACACTTTCAGAGCTAGAATTTTCTTCTACATCACTCATTAACTTTATCTTATTGGCAGCCACAGCAGCACATTTGCGCAGGACTTTTCGGTTATTACCAGCTCTGACTTTTAGAATTTCACTGGTCTCCAGTGAATTGTTATCAGAATCACTTAAATAGACTCTTTTTCGAGTGGCTTTCCTGCCATATCCATTTTCTAAGGCAAGAGAACCTGGAGATAAAAGTAGCAGTAAGATTAGAAAGATTTTCTTTTATTTCAATATTCTAAATCACTTAAAAGAACATGTACACTGTCCAAGGGTCTCTTACCACTTCTCCTCTGAGCAGCTCGAGTCCTAGTTACCCTGAGGCTGCTGCTTCTGGAGAGCCCACCACGTGAGGAATCTCGCGATCTTAAACTGTCTTTGCTTTCCTCTGAGCTATTGAAAGCAGAAGATGATGAAGAGACAGCCAAGGAATCTTCCATTTCACTTTCTAAAGAAAACAGCAGTATAAATAGCTAATTACATACATTTTTATTCACACAAGCAAGCAGTTCTTTCACAACATTATAACAAAAAAACTTTTAAATTATTTGGCACTTTTTTTTTAAAGCAGTTTAAAAGTGGAAAAAACTGAAATTAGAACGTTTACCAAGTTTGTGCACTATTATTTCTAAAAATATTAATTCTAGAATACATTCAGAAAATACTTTAGAAAATTATAAACAAACTTCTATTTCAAAATCTAACTGATCCTACTCCATCTTCCTTCTATAATCTCAAACAGGTATTTCAGATAGAAAACACACATTAAGTCCTTTAATGTCACAATATAGTGCCGGTCTCTCTAGTTGTTCCCAAGAGCATAGCTGTACCACATAAGCACTCAGCTCAAGAAACATCTTTTTAAAAGGTCTCTTACACAGACATATAGGGACAAACGGACTGGGACATACATATAGTGGTGTATACAAAAAAATAATTTAAAAAGCTCGGGTGGTTTTCCCTAGTATTCTATTTGTAAGTGCATGCACAAGTGTGAGTACAAGACAGAAACTATAAATTCTTGTAGGTGGTTTGTCCCCCATTAAATCCAGGCATTTCTTAAATGTCTATCATTTATTTTGGTGTAGGAGACCAGAGGAAAATTGAGGCCTAATTGAGCAGGCATGATGGCATGTTGCAGGTTATGGGAGGAGTGTCAGTTCAGCTGAGATCAAGTTGTTTCCCTGGGCATGTACTAAATGGATATGGAAACAGATGAATCTTGTGTTATTTTAATTGCTTATGACTGCGTGTGAGTGAATTAAAGAAAGCCCAACCAGACTCTCAGGGCTCCTCTGCCTACTAAAGGTAAGAGCCCCCTGGCAGCCAGTATGCTAAACTAATTCTGTGGTCCTGCATCCTTGTTTGCCACGAGATCAGGGGAACAAGGTAGTAGGACTGGGTCCCTACAAATGACACCTGGGTGAGGAAAGACTGGAGTGGACTGGTTCCCCATGGGTGGTGCTTGGAACAGGGTTAAGGACCTAGGACTGGTACATACCAGTTTCCTACATTCAATAAATAAAAATTTCATCAAAATAGTGGAAACACATTGTTAAAAGACAACATTCTGGTCCATAACAAAGTGAGCTCTGTGCTTAAGAGTAAAGTGGCTGTATGAGAAGGACAGCAGACACCAAGTGGTATTTTCCTTTTGAAACTGCTAGTTTCCCACTTCTACTGCTTCAGCTCAGCCCCATCAGCAGCTCTTCCCCAGTCCTCACAAGACTGCTCAAATTCCCTGAGAAGACTTTGTTAGGGACTCCCTGCTCAACAGAAGACCCAGTTAAACAATCCAGACTCTTCTGGAAGGTTCAACAGCCTCTGAAATGTGGATGCACTCTGCCAGCTTCATCTTAATTCCTTCTTTCATTTCCCAAATCAGTTTTCTCACAGTCTTTTCTGCATCTTTCTTTTTTTCTATCATTGCTTTATCTAAATATTCCTGCTTGAGAAGTGATGCTTCTTTCCTAGTCATTTTCAATGACTGCACCATATTTTGATAGAACAGTTCACTCCCCCTCAAACTCGTAGGACATTCTATAATGTGAATACAGCGAGTTACAGTATCAGCTTGACTTCTGAAAAGCAGTTCACTATAGCTCACTTCCATTCCAAAACTTGTATCTACAGATGTACTGTCAATACCACTTAATGAAACACTGGAATAAGAATGCAAACATCATTAAGACTCCTAAGTCAGATACTACTACAAGACACCAAAAATGACTCAGTATCATACAGAAGCACATAACCACCAGGGCCCTACACAATGCTAATAAAGGTTCACCATGAGTTACAGTTATGCTAGCAAATGGCCATGGCATAAACTGCTTCAAATTTACCAGTCATAATTTAAAAAGATACAAACAATATCAAATTCTGTACATGAAACGTAGTGAGTATTTAGTTGCACTGTTTAAAATCTGAAAGATTAAAAATTCACATAAATTGCTGCCACACCAAGTGCAGAACAGTTCTTATCAAATACATTCAAATTGTTCCATGTTTATTATTTCTGTCTATACTAACAACTTCTAAACTCAAGGCTGTCTTTTATTACATTTTTCCATAACCCCAAAGTATGGCAATATTACAGAGTCTAGTGCTCAACAGCCTCTCACCAGATAGCAGAGAATCATTTTGCAGAGTTACAGGTCTGTTTCTTCTCCTTCTCTCCAGTGATCCCGCTGAATCTGAAGAGTCCCCAGATGTAACACCTGAAGAGGCGTCAGCACTTGCCTTCTGTATTGCAGAGTGAGCTGCCCTACCTGAGGTAGACTGGATAGGAGAACCTACCGACTCAGGAATTACTTTTGGCTGAAATTTTAACCTTTTCTGCTTCTTATTTCTGTCAAAGACATGAACAAAGGCAAAATATATAGTAGAGCGGAAAGGAAACTGATTCAGAGAATACTTAGGATATTTATTACTGCTTAAGCTAAAAGTCATTTTATGATCAAGATACTAAAATATTCACTATTAATGTCTTATTCTTGCATGGATTACTATTAATCTTTTTTGCTCTATATTTGACAATGTCTTATTCAAACCTGGATTAATGAACAACTGATAACTGGCATTCATTTATACTATAATTTGAGCCATAAAACTTGCACTTTAACCTCATATATGCCTAAAGGCAATATACAAAAAGGACCCAGCAGAAACCAATAAAACCTGAACAGATAAAGTTAGAAAACATCAAAACAAGCTGGATCTATTACAAGACCAAACTGGTTATATATCAGCACCCATTTTCCAAGATTGGCACCTAGTCATGAGTTACAGAGAAGGAGCATGAAAATTTAAATAACAAGTCTGGGTAATACTCATATTCAGGTAACCTTATTTTCCTTTACTATAAAAAGATAAACACAGACTTTAAGCTTAAAGGTAATCATAATTTATTAGAAAACCAATGGTTTCCATAGTGATAAAGAAATTTCAAGCATGATTTATCACATTTTAAACTATTATTAATTCATGGGATGGCAGATAATGTGCTTAAAAAAAAAAAAAAAAAAAATCAGCCAGGCAAGTGGCACACACCTGCAATCCCAGCACTTGGGAGGCTAAGGTAGGAGGATTCAGCAAGTTCAAGGCCAGCCTGGGCTAGATAAGTTTCAGAAGCAGCCTGAACTACACAGCAAGACCCTGTCTCAAAAAAAAAAAAAGAAAAAGAGGGATAGGAAAGGAAGATAGCTCAGTGGCATAAGTGCCTACTTGGCAAGTACAAGGTCCTGAATTCAATACCCAGTACCAACAATGACAAAAAAAAAAAAAAGAACCAAAAAAGTTTTAACGACTCATCAAATACAGAATATCACTAAAGAGACAGAGAATATGAAAACAATCCAAACAGAAGTTCTAGAGTTCAAATGTAAAGTTAAGTAGGTGCCATACTGAACTTGAGTTGGAAGAGGCAAGTCAGTCTCAAAATGGTTATATCTCATATCCATGATCCAAAGGAACCAGAGTAGTTGAGGAAGCTGTTTATTGGTGGTCTGAGTTTTGAAACTATCAATGACAGTTTAAGAGAACACTTTGAGAAATGGGGCATGCTCACAGATTGTGTGGTAAGAGATCCTCAAACAAAACGCTCCAGAAGCTCTGGTTTTGTGACTTACTCTTGTGTTGAAGAGGTGAATGCAGCAATGTGTGCTCGACCACACAAAGTTGATGGGCATGTAGTAGAACCAAAGAGAGCTGTTTCTAGAAAGGATTCAGTAAAGCCTAGTGTCCATCTAACAATGAAGAAAATTTCTGCTGGTGGTATTTAAGAAGATACAGAAGAATATACTTTGAGAGACTACTTTGAAACAAATGGCAAGATTGAAACCATATAAGTTATGGAAGACAGGCAAGGTAAGAAAAAGAGAAGATTTGCTTTTATAACTTTTGATGATAACACAGTTGATAAAATTGTTGTTCAGAAATATCACACTATTGCCGGCATGGTGGTGCATGCCTGTAATCCCAGCACTCGGGAGGCTGAGGCAGGAGGATTGTTGAGTTCGAGACCAACCTGAGCTACAAAGTGAGCTTAAGGCCAGCCTGAACTGCATAGTGAGACTCTGTCTCAAAAAGACCAAAAAAAAAAAAAAAAAAAAAAAAAAAAAAAAAAAAAAAAAAAAAAAAAAAAAAAAAAAAAAAAAAAAAAAAAAAAAAAAAAAAAAGAAAAGAAATATCACACTATTAATGTGCATAATTGTGAAGTGAAAAAGGCCATTTCTAAATAAGAGATGCAGTCTGCTGGATCACAAAAAGGCCATGGAAGTACATCTGGCAACTTTATGGGTCGTAGATCTGGAAGTGATGGAAAGAATTTGGGCCCTGGTGGAAACTTTGGTGGAAAAGGAGGTTACAGTGGTGGAGGAGGTGGCAGCAGAGGTAGTTATAGAGGTGATGGTGAAGATAATGGATTTGGAGGTGATGATGGAAACTATGGTGGTAGTCCTGGTTACAGTAGCAGAGGAGGGTATGGTGGTGCTGGACCAGGATATAGAAACCATGGTGATGAATACAGTGGTGGTGGAGGAGTATATGATGGTTACAATGAAGGAGGAAATTTTAGGTGGTAACTATGGTGGTGGTGGTGGTAACTATAATGATTTTGGAAATTATAGTGGACAGCAGCAGTCAAATTATGGACTCATGAAAGGGGGTCAGCTTTGGTGAAAGAAGCTCTGGCAGTCCCTATTGTGGTGGATATGGTAGAAAATTTTAAAAAACATCAGAAAAGGGCTATAGTTCTTTGCAGGAAAGAGAGCAAGGAGTTGTCAAGAAAGCTGCAGGTTACTTGGAGACACTCTTGAGGTCTTTTATCTGTTATAGCTTTGTCTTTTTTTTTTTCCCCCCCCTTTTCATTACACCAGGTATATTGCCCTGTAAATTGTGGTAGTGGTACCAGGGAATAAAAACATTAGGAAATTTTTAACTTTAAAAACAAAACAAAAAAATGTACAGTTAGTGTAATGAATATCCAGACCCAGCAACAGGATATGAGCTGGCAGATGAATCAGAACTGGAAGACATATCACCAAAGATTACCCAGTCTGAGGAATGGAGAGAAAACACAAAGTAAAAATGAGAGAGCAATGGGGACCTTGGCTCACTTTTTCTGCTATGTGAAGTATAAATCCCAAAAGGGAAGGGGAAAAAGAGGCAGAATAAAGTATTTAAAGAAACAGTGGACAAAAACCTTTCAAATATGAAAAATGTTAAACATCCACAAACCTGGACTAATTCCACATAGAACACAAAGAAATCCAAACATACAAATAACACAGTCAGTTAAAATCTAAAGATATAGAACAATTTCTAAAAGGAAAAAACCTTAGTTAAGACTAATATTTAGGGCTGGCAAGATAGCTCAGCGGTCTAAAGCGCCTGCTTAGGCAAACTCTCAGGGATCGAGGTTCTATCCCCAGCACCACATGCCATGCCAGCCCCTCCCCCCAGGGCGGGCTGAGCTGACCCCCCCCCCCGCAAAAAAAGAATCCGTGCTGTGTAGCAAGACACTGTAATAAATAAATAAACTTAAAAAAAAAAAAGACTAATATTTAGGGGCTGGTCACATAGCTCAGCGCCTACTTAGGCAGAGTGCAGGGACTAGGGTTTGATCCTTGGCACCACAAGTTGTGCTGGCCCACCCCCAGGACTTGCTGAGCCAGTGATTAAGCCTGGGCATGGTGGCACACACCTGTAATCCCAGTGCTTGGGAGGCTGAAAACAGGAGCATCACTAAAGTCCAATCTAGGTAGTGAAATCCTTGTAGATCCTGTACTAAATACATTAAAAAAGATTAATACCTAACTTCTCTTCAAAAATAATGGGTTTAGAAGGCAGTGGGACAGCTCATCCAAAATGCTGATGGGTGGGCTGTTAAGATAGCTCAGCAGACTATGCGCCTGCTTCTGCAAGCACAGGGATCCGGGTTCAGTCCCTGGCACCACATGCCCCACAGGCCCTGCCCCTAGGTGTGCTGAACTAGCTTCCTAGACTGGGCGTGGTGGCACATGCCTGTAATCCCAGTGCTGAGGAGGCTGAAAACAGGAGGATCACTATGAATCCAAGCTACATAATGAGACCCTGTACCAAATACATTTTAAAAAATGCTGAAGGGTAAATAACATGTCAATTAAGAATTCCATATCAATGAGAAAAAAAACCTTCCATGATGAAGACAAATTAAGAACTAACAGATACACAGTACAAATTTATCATAACTTTTCTACTCTACAAGAAATAACAAGGGTCTGGGGAGATAGCTTAGTGGCATAAACACATGCCTGGCAAGCACAAGGTCCTGAGTTCAATCCCTAGTACCAAAAGAAAAAAGTCCTCAGGCTAGAAAAAAATTGTTAACCACAGAGTAACTCAAATTAACTCTTTACTAAGTGGGAATATTGAGTACGCATAGTGGTAAAAGCCTGTAATCCCAGCACTTGTGAGGCAGAGACATGGGGACACTGTGAGTTCAAGGCCAGCTTATGCTACAGAGAATTCAAAGCCAGCCTGAATCATACTAACCACAAAGAAAAACTATCAACAGTATACTACACATTCAAAATATATGTGGGGACAAAATTACTATTTTCACACTGTAATGTGAAACTTCACATTATGAACTTCACCTAAAATTTGATACTAAAGTGAGGTATGTAGTCAAACACAATATAAATATAAAATTACTGCCGAGAGGAATAAGCCCTCCATTTCATTTTTTCTACACAGTCCTCACAAAGTTGTATTTAATAAAATCTCTTCCCTTACACAATGAAATGAACAAAGGTATACACAATGATCATTTTACTCTACATTAAAAAGCTGTCTCCATTACAAAAGAAATATATGATACTTTAATCCTTGATAAATTTTTTTAAAAATCTATTAATTTTCATTAAATGCTTAAAAATTTACAAAATTACAAATCAGCACAACAGCTCTATAGTCACAAAAATGCTTTTGGCTATAAAAACCAATGACTAGTCTCTGAATACACAGTATTCTCAAAACACATCCAGAATTGTAGCAAATTAAGCCCTAAATTATAACCCTAAAAATCAATAATATATAAAGCCTTAAACAATTTACCTCATTCTTTTGTTGGGCTGAACAACACCATTACAATTTCGCCTTTGCTTGAACCTCTGACTTCGTCGAAGTTTTTCATTGAATTTTTGACCAATTTTAAAATCAGAAGAAATTTTCTTCATTTTTTCTTCAAATAAAGCAGACAATCTCAAAGTCATACTGTAAATCTGTGAGGATGTAAGAACAAAAAATTTCCTTGTATTTTTTAAAGTCTGTTGTTGTTGTTGTTGTTGTTGTTCTCCCTATGCAGTTCAGGCTGGCCTTGAGCTCATTTTATAGCCCAGGCTGGTCTCCAACTTGTAACAATCCTCCTGAGTACTAGGATTACAGGCATAAACCACCATGCCCAGCTACTACAGTATTTTTTAATTATAATCACTGAGATTATTTACAATATATCACTGACTATGAGTAATAGCTCATGTATCCCCATCTTGTTCCTGTCACAAGGAAAGTATCATCTATGTACGTATCAGATAGTAAGAAATTTTCTTTTTTTTTTTTGAGGCCAGCTCAGCCTGCGCTGGGGGGCAACTGATACGGCATGTGGTGTTGCGGACTGAACCATGGTCCCTGCACTTGACCTAAGCTGGCACTTTAGACCACTGAGCTATCTCATTGGCCCCAGAAATTATTTTTTAAAAAGCAACACACTAGGACCTACAATCCAGGACTAATGTCTACACATTAACGGATTTCAGTCGGATTTTTGTTCCATTTTCACATCTGCATGTAAAAACCCAAAAATGTACCCTTCTCAAGCTAGCTTGGAAGTGCGTTCATTTTGTTTGTTTGGTGCCAGGAACTGAACGCAGGACCTTGTGCTTGCCAGGGAGATGCAGTATATGAGCTATATCCCCAGCACCATCATTTTCAGACTGCTATTTATGCAGAAAAAGAGCAGAATCTCTGGGTAGAGTTAAAAAACATTGATATCAATCTCTCTCTGCAATTTGACCGGGATACCACCTCACTCTAAGTGTGAATCGTGCCTAAGGATACAAAAGAGATTTCCACAGCTGCTTTAAAAAGTGGCAAGGATGATGAATTACTTGTGTTTAAAGCAAGAGAGGATATTTTGAAGGGAACTAATAGCAATGTCACTTTTACTATAATAAAATTTTAAAATTCAAAATATTCAACGTATTTTTTCAATCATACCAGATAGACAAATCTCACATGTACCTCCTCAAAAATGTCAAATTTAAGGGCCTGTGAGATAGCTCAGTGAACTAAGTGCTTCCTTAGATAAGCGCAGGGGCCAAGGTTCAATCCCTGGAGCTACATGCCACACTGGCCCCACATCCAAGCATGCTGAGCTGGCAATGGAGTTTAGGGGTGGTCGCTCATGCCTGTAATTCCAGCAATAAGGAAGGTAAAAACAGGAGGATCCCTACATGTCTGAGCTGTGTAGTGAGAACCCTGCACAAAAAAAAAAAAAAACTAAACTAAAAAAAGTCAAAGTTACCACATTATACCTTTGAAATACTTTAACAATTTCTAATATTTTTAAATTTATTCTTTTAAACCTGAATACTAGCTTATTATCACCAACTTCAATAAGGTTCTTTCTTGTAGATTATCTTGTTTGAAACCTCTCATTATCATCATTTTTAATTTTTTTAATAATTTTCACAGAAAACTTAGTAATACAGTTCAGTTCAAAATAGTAACTACAAAGAATGCTAAAACTGACAACCATCTCGACAAAGGGCATTTATGGAAACTCATAGCTATTCAACACTGTACATTTCTCCACTGCTATTCAACATTGTACACAAATCTTATCTGTGGTTTCAGTTACCCATGGTCTAAAAATATTAATAAAAAATTTCTTTTTAAATATATTTATTTGTTTGGTACAAGGTCTCACTATGCAGCCCAGACTCATAGTGATCCTCCTGTCTCAGCCTCCTTGAGTGCCAGGATTACAAGTGTGTGCCACCACACCTGGTTTTGGGGTCAGCATGGTACACCTGGGGTTCCAGGCCAGCACAGCATGCTGTACCAGGGATCGAACCCAGGTCCTTATGCTTGCCAGACAGTCGCTTAAGACTGCTGAACTATCACCACATACCAATAAGAAATTTTTTAAATAAACTAATGACAAGTTTTGAGCTATACAACATAGTGAAGAATACGATGAAATGTCATGCTATCCCACTCAAGCTGTGAATCTTCTCTCAGTCCAGTGCAACCACACTGTACAGAATACCCTTCCCTTTGGAGGTGACAGACAGAACTCAGTCACAGAACTTTTAGTACAGTGGGCTGTTACAATTGCTACTGTTTGAATAGTTATTGCTGTTCATCTATGAACTATGTAACTAAGTCCAACACAAATTAAAACTTTATTTTAGGTGTCTCTAGACACCTAAATATGTTATCTATAAGATCACAGATAACATGATCTTATAAATACAGAAATTCACAAAGAATATACATGAAAGCTACTAGATATCATGAATGAATTTAGGAAAATTATGAAGTATAAGATTAATATGTAAAAATCAATTGTTTCTACACAATGGCAATGAACAATCCAAAATTAAGATGGTAATTCCATTCACATCTAAAATATCCAGGAATGCTTTGAACCAAGCAGGTATAAACCTATACTCCAAAATAAACACTGCTGGAAGAAATTAAAGGAAGTCTAAAATAGAAAGCTATCCCATGTTCAGAACTAAAAAAGAAGTATTTTTAATAGGAAAACATTACACTATTCATAGACGTATATGCCTGTGCCCTGAACACAGTCCCTAACTAAACTTTGCAGAAGTGGAAAAACCAGTTGTTAGTACACAGTGATCTCCAACAACCTCCAAGCACCAAAGCCAAAAGAGCAAATCTGAAAGTTCATGCATGATTTCATAGCCCATTCTATAGCTACACTAAAATGTTATAAGAAATAAACAAATGCACACACAGAATTCACTAGATTTGAGAGCCCAGAATGAAAACTAATGGCTAAATGGTTTCCAATAAGAGTGCCACATCTATCTGATAATGGACAAAGAGTACTCTCTTCAACAAAGGGTGGTAAAACAACTCAATTTCCAATAGAAAAGAATGCTTGTACTTCCACCTCACATCATATACAAATATTAATTGAAATGGTTCAATAATCTAAATATAAGAATTAAACCACAAAACTTTTACAAGACATGGGACATCTGTAGGATGCTGACTTGGCAATCACTTACTAAGACATGAAATCAAAAGCATAAAAAACAAAAGAAAATACAAATAAACTGAACTTTAAAATTGAAAACTTTTGTGAATCAAAGTGTATCACAAATACAGTAAAAAGACTATGTATCTCATAAAAGTTTAATATCTTTTATATAGAACCATACTTGCTAGGCATGGAGTCATATGTCTGTAATTCCAGCACTCTGTAGACTAAGGCAGAAAGATTACCATGAGTTCAAGGCCAGCATGGACTACTCAAGTTCAAACCTAGCCTAAACTACACAGAGGGGCCGGGGAGATGGCTCAATGGAATAAGTGCTTGCCTGGCAAGCACAGGGCCCGGAGTTCAATGCCCAGTTCCACCAAAAGAAAAAAAGAAACTACACAGAGACTCAAGAAACAAAAAACAGGACAGGCAGATAGCTCAGTAACATCAGCGCCTGCCTGGCAAACACAAGGTACCCATTATGTATGTAGGTATGTATGTATGCGTGCGTGTGTATGTGTGTATATATGTATGTGTGTATACATGTGTATACATGTGTATATATGTGTGTATGCATATATGTGTGTATATAAATGTGCATATATATGTATACACACACAGGAAACAAAAAAAACACACCCATGCACTACACTCAAACAGTGCAATTTTTTTAAATGAGCAAAGGACTTGATCAGCTAATTTTAAGAAGATATAAAAAGAGCCAACAAGCCATGAAAACATGCCCAAGCCCTTTAGCATACTGACTATATTTTTTACATTTGCTGTACTGCCTCTCCATAGACAATATTAAGAGTCTGAAGTTAAGGGCTTTCTACCACTGAGCTACCTTTTGATACAAGGTCTAACTTGCCTAGGCTAGCCTGAGCTTGCAAGCCTCCTGCATAAGGCTCCTTAAGCTGGAATTACAGGTTTGAGTCACTATACCTGACTTAATTTTCTGTACTTTTAATGCTCAAGCATATGGGCCCATGATACTAGCTGCATCCCAGAGCTAGCCAATTTCTAGAGAGCAAACAACTTCTGCAAATACTTGTGATATATGAAACAATCAATTCAGAGGCCCTACCACTAGACATCTTTTTTCTCTTTCTACTTTTTTTAAATATGCATTTGGTATAGGGTCTCAGATAGTGATCTCCCTGCTTTCAGTGTCCCTAGAGCTGGGATTATAGGCATGCCTTATTTTACCTAACATAAAGATTCATCCACATTGTAGCACGTGTCTGAACTTTATTTCTTTTTATGGCCAAATAACTTTCATTGTATGGATAAATGGGCATAATGTATTTATTCTTCTCTTGGTGGAAAAGTTTAATTCTTTCTTCCTTTGGATCATTATAAATAATGTCACAGTGACTTTCAAAATACAAATATCTGAGCCTTTGTTCTGAATGTCTGGAACTTTCCAAATATTGGGCTTGAATGTTAATCTGACCCAATAAAGCAATCTGGCAATCAAATACAGCAAGACTTCTCCCACTGAGCCTGGATGGAGCAGTGCGGAAGAAGCCAGGTAGGAAAGTGAGGACAACAGAGATAGTGTAAGAAATGAAACAGAAAAAGCTAGGGAGATCAAACAAGCATCATTCTTTACTTCTCTCCTTCGCATTATTTGTAACTATTCATCACACTGGGCTATGAAGGTGATGTACATGAAAATTCACTGAGAATGTGACATGAAAATTTTGATATGTATTACACCTCACAAAGAACTGAAAAATTAATATAAAGCATTTAACAAAAACTTAGGAATGTAGCCAGGCAGATGGCTGAGTGGAACAAGTGCTTCCCTGACAAGCGCAAGGGCTTGAGTTACGCAAAACAAAACTGAAGAATGTGCTATTTGTTTCTTAAATTGTAACATTTCAAATTCAAACTGTTAGTATGCAGTAAACAGTTCCAACTACACATCAGATTTTCCTTTTATCACTTTTTAAATTTTGTGCTCCTAGGACTTGAACCCAAAGAGCACTGAGCTACATTTCCAGGCCTTTTTTTTTTTGATAGGCTCCAGCTAAATTGCCCAGGCTCTCCTGAACTTCCCTCTTCCTATCTCAGTCTCCTGAGCAGCCAGGATTACAGATATCCATCACCAGCCTGAGCCTTTTTATTTTTATTACTTTTAATATTCTGCCAATATTTCCAATATGTTTGTAAGAAACATATGTATAAAAAAAGCCTTTTCATTCTCTGTATTACACTTGCTCACTTTCTACTGGTATCTTTATTTTCATCAATCTTTGTTTAGAAAATTCTAGGTGATAAACATCAACTGCTGGAAGACCAAAACTGTAGCTATAGGCAATATCTCCAATCTTAAGCAGTCTCACATTATTACCTTATCTTTAATGTTCCACCCTCTATCAGCAAAAATACATGATCATACACATTTTAAACAAATCATTTTAACAAATTACCTTTGACCTTTTGTTTGGTGTATATGCTTTGGCATTGCTAAATATCAATCGGATGTCTTTGCAAAATTCCAAAGGGCTGTCATAATTTCCTGCTTCTAGAGTTTCCCTCACCGTTCCAAAATCCATTGGCGTATCTATAATATCTCGGTAGTCCTAGGTTTTAAAAACAACAATTAATTAGTCAAAGATGAACTTTAAAAAGTATTTTACACAGGGTCTTACCACACAGCTCAGGCTCGTAACAATCCTCCTGTTTTCAGCCTTACCAGCACTGTGATTACAGGTGTGTGCCACCACACCCAGACTCACCAGCTCAGTGCAGCCAGGGTTAGGGCTGGAGAAGTATGAGGCACTGGGAATTAAGCCCTGAGTCTCTGCACTTGCCTAAGCAGGTGCTCAGTCTGCTGAGCTATTTCGCCAGCCCCCAAAGATGAACTTAAAGTCTCTAAAATGTTTTAAATGTTAACAGGAAGAGAAAATAAGTTAGAAGGATCTTAAGGGTTCATTAATAGCATTTGAAAAGAGGAACAGCCGGGCGTGGTGGCGCATGCCTGTAATCCCAGGACTCGGGAGGCTGAGGCAGGAGTATTGTTGTGAGTTCGAGACCAGCCTGAGCTACAAAGTGAGCTTAAGGCCAGCCTGAACTACATAGTGTGACCCTGTCTCAAAAAAAAAAAAAAAAAAAAAAAAAAAAAAAAAAAAAAAAAAAAAAAAAAAAAAAAGAAAAAGAAAAAGAAAAAGAAAAAAAGAAAAGAGGTACAGACAAGAAGTAGGAAAAAATACATCAAAATGTAAGTAAATAAGTATCTCCTGGTTGCAAGAAATTTCCTATTAATTCCCAAGCTTCCTACAGTAAATCTGTGTTCTTATAATCTTTTTTAAGATTTTCTTTTATTTATGAGTGAAATTTTACCTGATTTTCAGTTTTCCTACTGCTCAGCCTATATACAGAGAATCATTCAGAGGCCAGCCCCCAATGTTATGTAGTATTGGCTGTCTAAGTCTTTGAATGAGCTAGGGCTAATGAACAATTCTATATTAACTTAGTGGCAAGTGGAAGAATACTAACATAAAGTCTAGATTTCCATTCTTTAAGCTTTAATTACGTATTTCCCCCCCATCTCCAGTTCACCCAACAAGATGATAAAGACTTACTGGATACTCCACTAGATCCACAGGCTGTCTAAATGGCTCTGAGTCCTCACACTGGAAAATAAGGTTCACCAGCTCCTTACACTGTCTCTTCCAGCTGTTTTCAAGGTACCTGGCAGCTCTGCTGCTCTTTTGCTTCCAGCCATGGGCCTAAAAATGTGTCCATAATATTGAAAGTTTTTTCAGATTAGAAGAGGAAAAAAAAAAATCATACTATGGTATATGACTGCAGCAAAAATATAACTGAAATACTATTTTTGGTATTGTATCCTAAGAACTATAGCCACATGTTAGGCTGTTTTAGAAAACTCTACACTTCTTTAAAACTCTAATTGTCATTCCCACTGTCAACACCTTTCTCCAGAAATGAAATTTTAAAAACAAGCCATTTAACATATTTTTTATATAACCTCTCTCAAGGTAAGAAAAAGTAACATTACCTATTAAAAACATATTTCCCTCAGAGCACATAGTCTAGTGAAAAGCTATTCCTCCACCTCTCTCCCAAGGTCATACAGTATATTTTCACAGTGTATGAACTGTCTCACTCAATAATGTAATAGGCAGAATAATGGCCACACCAGCAACACACCCTCAGAACCTATGATTAGATTAGCTTCCACAGGAAAAGGTACTTCAGAGATGTAATTAAAGCCATGGGATCCAAGATGGCTAAGTATCCTGGATTAACTGCATATGCCCAATGTAATAACAAGAGTCATGGTAAGAAGGTGAAAGGAAATAGCCCTACTGGCTGCAGACACAAGACACCTAGCACAAAGCCTGGAGGCAGCCCCTAGAGCCAGACAAGGCAAAACCCTGCTCCACTGGAGCTTTCAACATAGCCAACATCATAATTTCAGCCCAGGGAGACTCCTATCAAAGTTGGTTTTTTTTTTTTTTTTAATTTTATGTATTTGGTACAGGGTCTCACTACACTGCTCAGACTCATAGTGATCTCTTGTTTCAGCCTCCCCAGTGCTGGGATTATAGGCACATGCCACCATGCCTGTTTTTGGCTGGCTGGCTGTACCTGGGGTAGGGTAAGCATGGCATGTAGTACTGGGGTCTTTGTGCTTGCCTACACAGGCACTTAGACAACTGAGTTATCTCTGCGGCCCCCTCCTATCAAACTTCTTATACAGAGAACTTTAAAACAATACATTTTTAATTGTTTAAAAGGCTTAACTGACTTATGCTAACAGCAAATACAGATCTAAACACCTGAGACTTAGAAATGAAGTTACAAAAAAATCAGATGAGATTATTACATGTTTAACTTTTCTGGGACACAAGGTCTTCCCCCCTTCAAACTTGTATCAAAAGTCACCATGTAGCCTAGGTTGACCTCAAATTGCTGGAATTATAGAAAGCTAGGAATAACTTCTTAATGTTACTTGAGGTAGCAAGCTAGGAATAACTTCTTAATGTTACTTGGGGTGGCAAACAAAAAGAAAAAATTTTGATTAAAATGCTTAAATTTAAGAAGCATTTGGATGAAATTTAGAACAAAATGGGTCAAGATGTTAAACCATTTTCTTATGAACCTATTACATGAGAACTTACAGGTTGCTTAATTATCCGATTTCCTAAACTTACTTCCATGCACTCTTACCCTTTAACTTTCAATCTCAACTTTGTTAACAAATCCCCATTTTTAAAGAACATTCAGTTACTAAAGCCTGATTTTCCCCAGAACCAGGATGACACTTCCTTTCCCCATTCCAACAACCACCCCTTGACTAGATTCTCATACTTCACACTATTACTTACACAATGTGCTCCTAGCCCAATTCCTTTAATATCCATCTTCTTAGCATTCAAATTCTATCCTTGCATTTCAACTGTGCACCTGAGTCTCTGCTTTAAATATGAACAATATCCCTAGGTTCCAGTGTGATCAAAGTCTGCTGGTAATATGGCCAGACAGAGCCACCTTACATCAACACCCACCTGCATGCCAATCAGGCCAATGACTCTATATAACATATCTGCATACATTTTTTTGTCTTTAGTATTCCTTTTTTTAAAAATTCCTCATTTCATTCCATCTTATCCTAAGAATATAGCTCAAATCATAACTCTTACACTAAACATTTCCTAGTTAGGCAGCATTTAGTGATTTCTAAGATATCTAGTATCTGTATTGCTTATTCCTACAAAATAAAACCTAAAATCATAAAGATCTGATTTTTAGAAAAAAGAATAAACCAAATACATCAGTTAATCGTGCAGAGTAACTTACTCTCCTCCTTCCAGAGGATGTTTTAGGAACATCACTGTCATCCTAGGAAAAAAATCAGAGCACTTTACCTGTTAAGATTCTCAGTAGGAAGATAATAATCCTAATAAAATGCAATCAAAGACATTTAGTCTTAACAAAGTTATAACCTGTGATAAGCAAATTCAAACTAGACTATCTGCATCTGTGGCTGGGTGTACAGACTTCAAAACATCAACCATTCCTCCTAAGCCTTTTTCACATTCCCTCAGGACATTCACTAATGCTAAACTTCAAAAGTTGTGGCATTACAAAGTTACTGTGTACATTTTCTAACTATGAAATGCACAAAATAACTTCAAATTTGCATTTTTATCTTTAGTGCAAGAACTCCAGAAATAGTCTCCCTACAATTCCTGAATTTTGTACTCTATATATTTTTTGATTTCCTACTTACTAGTATGACCATATTATTATTATTCTGACATATATTAGCAAATAAATAAATGAACTATAATAAGTCTATATAGAAATCAACACTACATAGTCTTTAAAGAGCATCTTTTCTACAACTCCATTCCATAGCCTAATTCTGTACTAAGTGAAATTATATGCAAAACCTTGCTGTTTGCATATACTCTAACAACATCTTGAAGGAAGGATATCAGAGACAATTATAGTTACACTCAATGTACAGAGATACTGGTCTTATCAATAATATTTCTGGAGTACTTTTTATAATGTACCTTTCACTAGCTAAAATATGGAAAAAAGAATATTCTACACCTGAGTTAAGACATATATTAAATAATATCAATAACTGGCTGAAATTACTTCACTGGACAATTCAAGGAAATAACTTTTATCAAATGCCCTATTCCCATTTAAACAGTAAAAACTGATTATTTTCAACTTAATCATTTTAAATTACCACTGAAAATTAAGAACATTATAAAAATTTACAAACTCCATACCAGATCCTCAGCATTTTGTTCTTCATTTTCAGATGTGTTAGACAGTTCCGAAATATTTGTGCATTCTTGATTTCTAAAAAGCAAATTTTCACACAAATACTATATAGGTATAGTTACTGCTATAAAGCATTCAAACTATAGACTAATAAAATACATCCAAAATATATACAATATTTATATAAGTTGTTCCAACTTAGAAAAACCTAACTTTAGGGTGCCTGCCAGTTAGCTCAGCTGTTCAAGCGCCTACTCATACAAATGCAGTCAGGCGCAGGATACCTCCATTCATCCCCTCCTCCACCTGCATTACCAGACCCACCCTTAAGGCAGCCTGAGCCAGTTAAAAAAAAAAAAATCATTCTCAACTTATTAGGGCTGGGCAAACAGCTCAGCAGATTAAAGCCCAAGCCAGTGGAGGGGCCAGGGTTTCAATCTCTGGGCCTGCTGGTCGCCCTCGCCCTGGCCCTGGCCCTGGCCCTGGCCCTGGCCCCAGCCCTGGCCCTGGCCCCGGCCTCGGCCCGGCCCCGGCCACCAGGGTGTGCTAAAATGGCAATTGAGACTGGGAGTGGTGGCATGGGCCTGCAATCCCAGCTCTTGGGAGGTTGTAAACAGGAGGATCACTAGAGTCTGATCTAGTAGTGAGACCGTGGACACTCTGTAGACCCTTCCCTAAAAAAAGGAGAAAAGAAATAACTACCTTCAAAAATCCAGGTTTTCAGATACTCCTCTGTGGAAATAACTGACAATCTTAATATTTTACTTTAGGATTTAATTTAGGATTTTGCCCCCAGTTAAGTATGTACCAAAATTTAGCTGGTAATTCAGAAGTTACCATGTTGGACCTGACCTGACTGAACATGTGGATGCTTTTCTAAGTATTGCTATATTCATAAATACCACAGAAAGATCAAGGAAAGAGCTGATTTCAAAGAAAAGATCTGGGACAAAAAAAGAAGGAAGTTGAAATGAAAGTGTACACTATCTTAAGTACACTGAAGAATTGGCTATACAGGTATGGAAGTAACAAAAATGAGTAACTGAATCAGGGGAAAAGTTACTTGAGTCTCCAAAACTTAGGACACAATTAACCAGGAAAAGTTGATACCAATCAAATTATTCTCCAATTTTTGTTAGATGTTAAGGTTAGCACTGTCTATGAATTATTTTCTCCAGGACAGGATCCTTGCCAAGGATTTTCTACATCTATTTGAAAAGAAAATGCTATATAAAAAGCTCTATAGTCAGAATGGTGCTGAACGGAATTACTTGTCCAAGGTCCAAGGAACATTCACTAAAACATGTGGTCTAAAACATAGGTCTCAATTTCCATCAGATCTCATCGTATTTCCAATATGTCACCCATACAAGATAATATAAATTTTCATACATTTGAAAACATTTTTACAGATAGAGCCCATCTCAACATGAGAAAATACCAGAAAACCCAAACTAATTACTTAGCAATCAACATTCATAAAATTGATGAGCTCATGAAACAAAAGAAAAGAATAAGGGAAAGAATGAAGAAAACAGATCACTAAATGCAATGAATGGGGTTCCAGGTTGGATTCTGAAACATAAAAAGTACACTGGTATAAAAACTAGTGAAATCCAAACAAATTCTACATTTTAGTCAATAACTGTACCAAGGTTAATTTTTTAAACAAATTGTAACTTTGTCATAGTTACCTAAAACATTAAGAGGAGATTCAATGAAGAGTACAATATGGCAACTCTATAGTGCAAGATTATTTCAAAAATTTTAAAAATACAAAAGGGAGTTGCTTAATTTCTCATTTTAATGAAATTATGACTATGTAAAGAATTATCATCTATAGCAAAACATTAAATGCATGTAACTCAAAGAGTAAAAAATAAAAACTAGGTGGTTATGTAAGCCCAACATGCAAAGTCACTTTTGTACAACATAAGTACTGTAAGATCACTTACTTAATAAACTTCAAAAGTTGGTCAGTTATCTTTTTAGCTGATCTTGCAATTACACTTTCAGGTTCATTAAAAGTTCTGGCATTATATTCTATGTATCGGACTTCCCAAATTAATGCAGACAGCCTCCTTCAAAATAAAGAAGACAATTTATGGCTTAAAAATAAAATATTAAAATCTAAGATTCAAATCAGGGAGGTCTGTGATCTTGGATAGGAAAATGGCATGTCATTATTTTCATTAGTCTCTTAGTGAATCAGACACTTCCTTTCATTACGAATATAGGTGACCAAAAAAAAAGGGATTAGTGGTACCCATGACTCATCAATTCATACATATTTTTGTATCATACTACAGATTTCACAGTTTGCTAGACAGATTTAGGTTGTTACTTTGAGTTAATGGTAATTATCAGACCTGCCACTAGCTCCCACTATGTAATAAATAAGGAAACACTTTAAAAAATCCAGCTTAATTAAATCACTGGCATATTAAATTATAGATGTGAAGTTATAATGAACAACATAATGGTATCAACTTGGTCATAGAATTGTATTAGACACTATAATACAAAACCTAGGGCTGGCCAGATAGCTCAGCAGACTAAAGCACCTGCTTAGGCAGAGCACAGTGGCTGGAGTTTGATCACAGTGTGTCTTATCAGCTCCCCCACCCACCCACCCACCCACCCACCCAGCCCACTGAGATGGCTATTGAGACTGGGCATGGTGGCACACACCTGTAATCCCAGCTCTTGGGAGGCTGAACACAGGTGGATCACTATGAATCCAATCTACAGTGAGACCTTATAGACTCTGTACTAAATTGAAAAAAAAAAAACCACAACACTGTTTTAAATTAATAGTGTTTAGACAAGATATCATGTCTGCATTCCTACATGTCTGTAGGAATAACTACTACAAAGACAACAATATGCAATGTATTAATTATTGTAACTGTACTATTAACCTGTTTTGAAACTATCTCATTGCTACTTCTCAATAAAATTATTTTTAAAAAAGCACAAAACCTTAATAGACCACTTAATCACATACAGGAATCCAAACTAATAACTTTCCTTTTTCACAATGCTTATCAGTACACCTTTTAAAGCAGCTGAAACTGAATAAGGAAAATGTGTTAAATACCATCAACTCCAAGAATCAGTTTCACCTGAAATTGGTAAAGTGATTTCTGAGTCAAATGTCCATCCCAGTATATAGTCATACACTGACAAATTAGACCAACTATAGATTCAAGACTTCTGTACAATGGTAATTTCTCAAAGTAGTAGGATTTAAAAAAATAAATTATCATCAATAGCTTGATGATAATGTCCTTATGGAAATTTTATACTTGCCAGTTTTCTAAAGCCAATGATAAAAAGTTAATGTCTCTGGAGACTACTCTTTCATCAAAGGTCAAAGTCCAATTATTAATTTTTTTGTTTGTTTGTTTTTTTTGATGGGACCAGGGATTGAACTCAGGCTCCTGCATTTGCCAGGGAAGCGCTTATTCCAATGAGCTATCTCCTGGCCCATATTAATTTTACTTTTAAGAGAAGCAGTTAAATAGGAATTTTAAGATAGAAATAAAAAGCAAGTAGCTATTTAACATTTCTAAGAAAAGCACACTACTATAGATTGAAGACTTAGACGTGGCATTTTATCAAAAGCTATCTAACACATCTTAAAGAAAATGAAACAAAAAAAAAAGTCAAGCAGTCCCCATGACTTGTAATCCACCATCAGCCACCCACTCCTCTATTTGTTTAATGACCAGAGCTTATAAGATAGTTTCAAAGTAGTTTTCTACAAACCTGTAAAATCGATTAACAAGCCTCATTCGAATTGTGTAAAGATCAGTTGGATAAGCTACTACAGTACAGTACTTGGGATATGTACATAAATCAACAGGGCCTGAAAAAGCTGCTGCTATATCTGTTAGGGAAGACAGAGAGATATTATCAATAAATTCATTACCTTTAAGTGGAATTTCTATACTAATTTTTCAGAGTTATATATGACACTACAAATCACATAACAAGTAGGAACTATATTGAAGAATACAATTTCATCACACTATTTTAAAATGCTTCTGAGAAACCTAAAAATGAAACATATCATAAAAAAAAACTTACCAAGATTCAGCAGCTGATCTATGCCACTGATAATTCGTTCACATTCTTCATCTCTTGATTTCTGACCCCATTCACCATCTTGTGGTTTGTAGAGCAACTTCTCTAGCTCATCTGATGTAACAGAAATACTTGCTCCAATTTCTTCAGGTGGATCAACTATAAATCCCATATTTAAAAAGTAAAAAGAATGAAAGGAAAAAATAAAATTAAGCAACCAAATGTATATTATATTGAAATTAAATTATAAAAGCCTCTAAAGTTGGATTTTCTCCACAGTAAAAAAAAAGTTTAAATTTGCAACTTTTTAAAAACTTACAGTTGAGATTACCAAATGCTACAACCTATGTATCCTGATAAAATTTAAGCTACAAAAAAAAAAGAATTTAAGCTACAAAGCCATCTTCACAGTTCCAAACAGGCAAACAATGAACCCAGGGATCTCTGAAAACACAAAGTGAATCCTGATAAAAGTTTTAAAACTTAAA